>OX401404.1:30008247-30223108 GCA_947846245.1 Cerastoderma edule | reverse complement strand
TACGGTTTGTAACACTTATATATCAAACATGATAAAGGCAATCTTGTTTTATAGGAAAATACCCATAATTCGCAAATTTGAAGCTCATTATGTCATCGGTTTTCCTTGGTCGTTCTCGGTATACACCGGTCTGGGCCGAAACTATTTGAATTAAGGCGAAGAGTCCCGGACTCGACCCGGCCGAGAACGACCGAGGTTATCGAACATAGAGTAAGTTTCAAAATGGCGGATTATGGGTATATTACATAAATAAGCTACTCTTTAATAGTACGTGAAAGGTTATATAGTCTACTATTTGAGTTTTCTGAATGACTGGCGTCTGTATTAAATGGTAATCGTCCTAAACACCACGCTTGCTTTTTCTTTAACTATGATCGTTCTTAAAGAGAGATTGATTATATATCAAGATATGACTAATATGCGATGCATTTCAAAAGAGTTGTAACGCTGTAGGTTCTAAATACATATTTATCCATTGCATACTAGCAATGAATACCTAAATACGCACTGATTTTATTTCCAAGTGCTATTTTCTAGTAAGCCTCATTTTACAGAACATCTGCTATTTAGTTTTAAAGATATAGAATTCTAGCATTTATATTCCTCACACATGTGAACAAGCAGCTTTAACCCTTTCCCAAACAACAATTTTTGGACCGTCCCAAAATGAAGTAGTAGACAACATTTCAAAATGTGATGAAATCGTGAAATATTCTTCTTTTAGAGCAGAAAACCTTGTTGGAAAAGGAATAAATGCTCGTTACAAGCAATTTTTCCTTTTCCCATAATGTTTTCTAAAGGCGTCAGCAACAAAGTAGTCAAATGTCGTTATTGTTTGGGAAAGGGTTGATAACGTATTCGTGAATTAAAAGGGTTTCTGTATTAGGCACACCATAACATCTGTATGTAGACTCGATTCTTACCATAGGACATTTAAAGCTTTAAATCAACCAAATATAATTCCAATTATTCTGACATCTGGTTTTCGGATCAGTTAATCTCAGTCCATTCCTGTATGAGACCCGCGATGGCTGTGTGCAATAATAGACAATATGTCAATAGATGTTACCATAGAACCGTTAAACTGGCGTCTCCTTGGAAACCAGACAACGGAAATTCCAGAAATACCTCCAATGAAGATAAAGTTGTTTTATTGTCGGATTGAAATGCATTAATCTATTTCTGTCTTTGTCCATTCAAGAAAACAAACACTTTCTAAGACACACAAAGCATCGACTCTTATGTCTTACAGCGTGTCTCGAAAAGCAATTATTTTATGTTTAGAGAAAAACAAAAACATGTTTACAACGTCAAGAAACAAAAACCGACCATAGCATTTAATACAGAAAATAAATGTTCTCACATTGTCCGGTTTAAGCCTTAATTTGAAATGAAAACTCATAAAGTGCATGTTTCCTTAGTTTGTCACAATGTTGTTGCTATTTTTTTAACTTAAATCATGAGAAAGTTTTTTTAAAATCTACTGTTGCCGTCTGAAAAGACTTAGGATATTTCCAAAATGAGAAAATGACTTTAAAAACATGACATTTTTTTCTGGAAATCTGCTGTTGCCATCTGAATAGACTTAGGATATTTCCAAAAAGAGAAAATTACTTGAAAGTCATGAAATTTTTCTTGAAATCTGACATCTGACCTATGATATTTCAAACATGACAATGTTAAACTATGCTGACTCTGCCGACAAAATGGCTGATTTAAGATAATATTTTTTATTTAATCTACGAGGTCTTCTTTGCTTCCCTACCTTTCTACGTTTAATGAAGTCAAAGTTGTGTGATGTTCGTATCATACCGTTGCCCATGTAGGTGAAAGAAAATAAGATAGAATAGCCATAATCCGCCATTTCGAAATCCATTCTTTTGCAGGATCTCTTCGGTCGTCCTCGGTATACATCGGTCTTGTCCGGTACTATTTGAAATAAACCGAATGATTCCGGGACCCGACCGATGTATACTTAGGGAGTCGGATTTTATCCGACGGAAGAACGAGTTTTAAAATGGCCGGTTATGGGTATTATGCCTTAATGACTAGGACAGAAATATGTGTAATGCTAGTAAGAATGACAAAAAGCAGTATCAAGAACAGATGAACTGACTGCTGTGATCAACTTTACATTGTTTTGAAAACCGAAAGTACATGCAGATTTGAAATAACTGACGCGTATTTGTCACACGAAGACGTTTCCGGAAGATCCTGTTCACATTAACATCGACCTACTTTCAATTGTTCTTAGCGTCTTTAAACCTGATTCAAAAACATAAACAGATCCCTATTTACGTCAAACATTTCATTCAAGCAGACATATCTCATTAAATATCGCGTGTTTAAGTCTAAGTAAACACCAAAACTAATTATACTCAGGCTAACAGTCTTTCAACAAAAGAGACAAAAGAGAATATTGGTCCATTATGAAATGGATGTTCTTTGAAAAGTGAAAATGTAAAAGGAATTTTATAGATTATATCTAAATCGGAAATTAATCTAAAAAAAGTGAAAAACGGAAACATGTTAAGAATAGAAGAACGTCTGCTCTCGACATTGTTTGTGTTTTTTACCCTTATATTGCTGTAAACGATTTCGTGCTTATGCAAACAACTTAAATCAAGGCCAGCCGCCAAGTAGATTGGCGGCTGGCCTGTGATCTAACTTTTTGGCTACTCTGGGTATCTTTCCTCGTCAAAATTAAGCAAATGTTTAAGGTTTTGGAAAGCAAACGACACAAAAAATCTATTTTTAGAAAAATTGTCCATCATTAGTAGTGTGAACATATTTTCTGGATCTATGAAGCATTCACGCTGAATCTTCTGTTTCGTCTGCTTTCCAAAACCCCAAATAACTGCTCAAATTTGATGAGGAAAGAGACCCAGAGAAACAAACAGCCTTGATCTAACTTGTTTGCATAAGCATGAAGTCGGTTTCAACATTAAAAGGGTTAAAAAACTTAAAATATTTTTTTTCCATCTTTTAGATAAAACATATTTTGACCAAATATTGCTCATCACTGACTATAATTAAGCTCGACTAAAAAGGCATTTCCCAGGATAATTTCCAATTTTGTTTGCACAATGCACATTATTAACTCTGTTAAAGACATGATACCGTCTTAAACATGATGATCTAATACACATACTACAAACAAGACGTTTTCAAATGCGAATTAATTGAACTAGTACAAATACACAAGAATCGTTTCTTGTCTTTGCTTGATCGAAAACGTATTGTTGTTACAAAGCATCTGTTACCTTAAAAGGCCAATTCCCAGCGATAATTCGAATATTTCTTGACAGGATAATGAAGCTAGGAGTTCATTCCACGCATGTCAAAACATTAACGGAAACTGAAGATTGATTATTCTCAAAGTGTTTCTCAGAATTCGGGCATTCGTAAATAATTTGATTTGTGGTATCTCATATTTCTCGGTATATAAAGCTAAACATATTCGTTAGACCTTTGGCAAGGTAATGAAGCTTAAGATACAAATTGAGTTGATTTCACTCGAATAGAGGTGTCGGTACAATGTTTGTTACTTAATTCATCCGTAAAAGAAGATATGTTTTATATAATTCGAAGGCAGCACTGCACAATAAAGATACACAATTTACTGATGATTTAATAGAAACTGGTGCATTGCATGCCAATAGGAAGTAGTTTATTCTTGTATCAAATTAAGTTCTAAATTATCGACAGCAATTGCATTAAAGCGATGTTTTGTGAATAAAAGAGATTTTCAGAGAGACAATAAGTCCCTTTGAGAAAATTTATGAATTATATAGCCATCATTCATTAGTTTCCAAACAAATAATAAAAGTAAAAAAAAAACCAGATATTTTTCAAACTCTACGTAATTACCACATGGGTGAAGTAGACAAAACTGGAATTGAAAAGAAAAGGTATGAAGGATGGACCCTAATGTTTAAAATCACGTTGTTTTAATGTTGCCTGGTAGAAATGCCTTCAGTGTATTTTGGACCAGAGGACCAGTTAATCAATATAAAAGGATGAGTACGCCTGTCATAGAACATCTTTATATTACCAAACTGACCCAGTTGTTAAGTTCTACAACATTCTCTCAGCCATTTACCAAACGCCATATTTTCGACTGTCCCAAATTGAAAGAGTTTGCAGACAACATTTCAAAATAGGATGAAATTGGAATGTTATCTCCCGTTAGGACAAAAAACATTGTTGGAAAAGGAGAAATTGCTCGTCACGAGCAATTTCTCATTTTCCAACAATGTTTTCCAGAGTCGTCTGCAACAAAGTAGTCAAATCACGTTATTGTTCGATAATGGATTAGGAAAGAATACCACGCGCCAATGGGGAATCGACAATCATTTCATAAGAAAACATTTAAATGAAGCTATTACAAAGAACTTTCAAAGACACCACTATAACAAAACACATATTTCTCGAAAAACTGACGAACCCGTATTTGCATCAATGGGTTGACTCGAATTTCGAACTTTTTTGCAATTCGTTTGTTTATCAGCTGTGTCAGTCGCATGCCCCTCCAATTTGGATTAGCCTCATATATGTTTTCAAGGAGTGTTGCCCAGGAACTGTGGTTGGCCGATCCGTCTTTTTGACATTATAATGAAGTAGTAACACGGAATATGATTCTTAAGTTATATCTTTGGATAAATGTTGTATTCTCTAAATCCATAGCGGTTGAATGTTTTTGACAACGAATTGGCAAAAAGTACCATTCTGAAATAGTCAGTCTATTGCCCACCGTATTAGAATAGCAACGTTGTGTAAGGGCAACTGTGGTGCGGAGGTAGAGCGTTGGGCTCTTGTAGCAAGTGTCATGGCCTCGATCCCCGTCGGGCGAGGTAAAAATTATCGGGTCCTCAAATCGGCGCATGTACTGGTTTGTATCCAGGAGCAGTCATATAGAGGTATAAATAAACTTCAAACTTCCGTCACAATCGATGCATAATGAATGAATATAAACTAAAAAGCAACACTGCTAGGCCTGTACTTCTATCTGGCACATCGTTATATATCAAAGTTTACTTATACTCACAATGACCCTGATAATGTTTCTTTTTGGTCTTGATTACTTTGAGATCCACACTACAGCAAACGTATGGAACATCGAGCGGAATATGGTAAATCACGCTAAAAGATAACGCACGACGCAAATAGATGGTATACACAGCAAAAGGTTTTCCCGAGCAAAAGATGGTTGTAGATTGCAAAAAGATGGTACATCACACAAACAAGCGCCATTTGTTGGTCGTTTGGATAAAGCTTAAAGAAATGTTGAATTGCCACCAATGAATCTAACATACGCTAATAAAAGAAAGCATAATGTTCTCCCTACGGAACAATTCATATGTGTTCATTCAAATCATTTAAACGCTGCGTTGAGTTTTTCAAAATTTGATCGAAATTTGAAAAGCATGTTCAAAGTAAGTTCGGTCAGACTGTTTGAAACATTGTTTACTGCATTGTTACAAAAGGTTGTCTGTATAAAGGAAACTGCACCAAAGGATATGTTTGTGAAGGAAGGAACATGTTTTCCTGTTTGGGAGTGTCTCTTATTCTTGTTTATCAGGCCAGCTCATTACACTGCGGCGTATTAATTTAAACCTTATAGAGCTGGAACCGACTTCATGCTTATTCAAACAGGTTATATCACAGGCCAGCCACCAATTACTTGGCGGCTGGCCTGTGATCTAACCTATTTGCTAGTCTGAGTATCTTTCACAATCAAAATAAAGCAGATATTTAAGGTTTTGGAAAGCAGCCGACACGAAGATCATTTTTTTATAAAGTTACCCAGCATTCTATGTGTTTAGAAAGGGACAGAGTCCCTGGGATAGAGCGTCGGCCTCAGTACAAGAGGGTCGTGGTTTCGAATCCCGTGAGTAGTGAGATTCCCCTTGTGACATCTCATTTATCCAAATTTGAAACGAGGACGAGTTGTCTACCAAGGAAACAAAATCGAGTGATTGGTCTTTGTGTTGGAGACTTATTTCACAGTCGATGTAAGGTAGATAATTTCAAACTAAACCATTGGCTCCCCAATAACTTATCATTACGCTTCTACAACAGAAAACTTTTGAAACCACTGTAAAACACAGTACATCGGTTCCAAGTAATAATTCGTTCTTGTCACGAAGATAACCGTCTACTTTAAAGTTGCAGTGCGTCATGTGAAAATCCAACATAATCTAGATATAGCGTTAAGCAACTGGCCCCGTGACGATCACGTGATACTAAGACTACACACTAAAAACAAAAATGGACGCTGACCCTAGTATCTTCTAAGTTAGGTGTACATCGTCACGTGACAGGCACTTGACAACCCACGTGACGTAACTAATTACCATATAGCTGTAGTAACATACAAAATTCGAGGCCGTGGGGGGTCAATATCCGTCAATATCTTCATTTATACCGCGATTTCGGCGATTTTTTTAATGAATATTTGTTAGAAGCATTGCTGAATACCATACGCAAATTCTACTTTTTACCTATATATATTTAGTGTATGACGTCTAGCATCTTTCGGAGAAATTGTTTCTTAAGGTTTTACATTGTATGCTCATTTTGATATTAGAACAGTCGCTACTCCAAATTGAGGGAATATGTCCAGAATATAAGGAAAGTATTATGTAAGGAAGCGCCATTACGTCTGAAGAGAAAGCTAATTATCTATTATCAGCTGGTATTTACACGAATTCGTCGTTAAATAATGGCCTGTAGGCAGATCTGACTAGAGTGTGCGACGTACAGTTATTTTTGGAGTAAGGAGAGCGGACTGAAATTGATTATTATAATATACATAATATGCCTTACATATATTCTGGTCTCTTCCTTTTCTAAACATTTTAAATTTGCTTGTTCATAGAAGTAACAATATCGAAAGTCAAAGTAAAATGTCGTTGAAACAAGGCAGTTTTTAGATTGGTGTATGATATATAAATAAAGGTTGTTATTAAAAGCAGGGTTGAATCTGGAAGCGTAAATTCACCTAATTTTTTACAGTCTATTACGCGTTAGATCTCAAAACCATTGTAATAGTTTTGGTTATAAATACCTATTAGTTCACTGTGAACAGGATCACAAACTTTAATACGCAATGATTTTGACATTAATGGCTATTTTCCAGTGCGTATCATTCAAAAGTACAGCTTTTATAAAGTTTCAAAGAAATTGAATTCTAACTTTTCAACTTCCTCACATCTGTGAACAAGCAGCCTTTAGTAATTCTATGTGCATTTGTCTTGGAATGATATATAAATGTGCAGAATCGAGTTTCAATTTGAAATGCCACATCAAACCTCAATGAAGACAAGAGGAAAGATGCTCCAATCAGTCCCGTCTTCTCACCAGTTTCTCCTTTAAGGTAGAATACCCATAAATAATCGACAATCCTGAATTTCTTTCCTTCGTCGGATTATTTCGATCGTTTTCGGTATACATCTGTCGACGTCGGAACAATTCGGTTTAAGGGAATAGTTCCGATCAGACGGATGTACACCGATCCTAACGAAGTAATCAAACGAAGAAATTCAAAATTGCGGATTATTTGTATTCTTCATTAACCCATAACCCATACGGAAATTTGGGCCATTTATGATTTAAGGTTACATCAGCAGACAATTATGAATAATTCAAAATACTATTATCTTGTAATTTTTGTAAGTAACCATTTGAAATAACGGATCATGAAGTGACACTACATACTTTGTATTCAATGATTTAAATGAGAAATATTACCAAGTAGAAAACACACTTCATTCTAGATGATACCTGGAAGTCTATCAAAGTTTACTTTAAGCGACACCTTTTGAAAACAAGAACCACACATTTGTCTACATTACACTGTTACACCATTTTTGAAATGGAAGTTGCTTTTAAGGGGAAATAGTAGCTCCGGTAAGCATATAGTTATAGAAGGCATGCCGAAATTGCTCTTAACACATTTTGACCTAACGCCACAAGTTTGTGTCTTGCAGCAGACGACTTTCAAAACGCACTATGACAAAAGGATAAATTTCTTGTCACAAGGAATAAACCCTTTTGCCACAATACTTTTTTCAATGTATTCACATGTCACATCTGCAGGACTGAAAGCGTGTTCACATGTTTACAAAGATTTTCTTAAGTCGTCTGCTTCAAGTAGAAAAAATGTCGTCTGTAGGTGGTAAAGAATCAATATCTTGAATCTCAATCAAATCCAATAATAAATGCGTGCTTTGTCACAACCCGTTTTGAAATAAAGTTGCAAAATGAAATAAAATTATTTCAAAACGCGTTGCGATGACATAAATTTATTTCAATTTGCTAACAACCCTTTTTGAAATAAAATCGCAAATTGAAATAAATTTATCAAAACATGTATTTAATGTAAAGATATTAAAACCAAATTGACACATGTGATAACTGAAGTCGGTTTAAGGTATTTTCGACAGTTAATGTCCCATTCTGACCGTTGATGGCCATAAGAGACTTACATAAAAAATGTGTGTAAAAGTTCAAATATCACCTTCTAGCCATGGCAATGCGGCTCGTATGTGACTGATTGATGTCTAGGAGTGATTTTCATGAGACTGAGACAGATTTGAACCATATAATGAAGAAAGTTCAAATTGAAATAAAATTATTTCAAAACGCGTCGGGATGACATAAATTTATTTCAATTTGCTCACAACCCGTTTTGAAATAAAATCGCAAATTGAAATTATCTTATAAGATGTATTTTATGTAAGGATATTAAAACCAAATTGACACATGTGATAACTGAAGTCGGTTTAGGGTATTTTCGACAGTCTATGACCCATTCTGACCGTTGATGGCCATGATAGACTTACATAAAAAATGTGTATAAAAGTTCAAATATCACCTTCTAGTCATGGCATTGCGACTCGTATGTGACTGATTGATGTCTAGGAGTGATTTTCATGAGACTGAGACAGATTTGAACCATATAATGAAGAAAGTTCAAATTGAAATGAACTTATTTCAAAACGCGTCGCGATGACAAAAATTTATTTCAATTTGCTGACAACCCGTTTTGAAATAAAATCGCAAATTGAAATAAGCTTACCAAAATTGTATTTTATATAAAGATATTAAAACCAAATTGACACATGTGATAACTGAAGTCGGTTTAAGGTATGTTCGACAGTCTATGACCCATTTTGACCGTTGATGGCCATGATAGACTTACATAAAAATGTGTGTAAAAGTTCAAATATCACCTTCTGGTCATGGCAATGCGACTCATATGTGACTGATTGATGTCTAGGAAAGATTTTCATGAAACTGAGACAGATTTGAACCATACAATGAAGAAAGTTCAAATTGAAATAAAATTATTTCAAAACGCGTCGCGATGACATAAATTTATTTCAATTTGCTAACAACCTGTTTTGAAATAAAATTGCAAATTGAAATAAGCTTACCAAAATGTATTTTATATAAAGATATTAAAACCAAATTGACACATGTGATAACTGAAGTCGGTTTAAGGTATTTTCGACAGTCTATGACCCATTCTGACCGTTGATGGCCATGATAGACATACATAAAAAATGTGTGTAAAAGTTCATATATCACCTTCTAGTCATGGCAACGCGACTTGTATGTGACTGATTGATGTCTAGGAGTGATTTTCATGAGACTGAGACAGATTTGAACATTGATGCTCGTACGGAACTATCATGAAAATTTTGTGTTAATGTTCGAATACCACATTATATTCAAGGTAGTGTAATCTGTATGTGTCTAAATGGTGCCAAGAAGTGAATTTCATGAAACTGGGATGAATCTTAGTTTATCATGAAAGACTGTTAAAATCGAAATAAAATGCGTTGCGATGATATAACTTTATATTGAGTTTCTTTCAATCCGTTGTGAAACAAGACTAATGTTTAAAATAATATGTACAAACAAGATGGCCTCGCAAATGACGGCACAGGTATTTTTGCCCTTTTCATCTTTTTTTACCAATGATAGCCATATTGTAAATCCCGCATGAGTTGGCTATCAACTTGCCGGTTCTGGTGGTATACGATAACCCATGCTTTAAAGCGGCGTTACGGCTAACACTCGGCAGAGAAATCGCAGTGTTTTAGGTCTTTCGCCTGTGGCCCGGTCATCTTGTTCGGACATAAGATTGTAAGCATTGGTCACGTGTTTTCATCGCCTGTGTAACATTATTGGATAAACGTTGTTACAGGTAACAACGAAAATCAATCCAAAGTAGTCAAAGTACACAGATCACGTCTGTAGTTTTCTGTTTGGGAAAAGCCTGCCAACCACATAACGGTCGAAAAATGCATGGATTTTTTTTTAGCCTTTTTATTTTCATTTTTTTTTTAATACTTTCTTTAGCAATTTCAAAGTACAAATGATAGCCTTCCACTGCTACTTTCCTTTGCGTTTTTCCTAACCTATTTCCTAAAAGTTCTGAATTAAATGTTATTGAAAAATCATTGAATATCTGATACTTCGAAAGGTTTGTCTTCAAGAGTGCAAACTATACTTCAAGTGAAGTATACTCTTTACACTGGGTTCAAACCTTCAATTACTTTAATTACAGAAATTTTCAGATCAGAATATGGGAATAGTTGCCATGCTTATAATTGTTATTAAAGCATGTTCGTCTCATAAAAGTGGTTAAGGTTAAAAGTGGTTTATATCGAAATATTTCACAGGGCGAATCCCTATCCAACTTGGTTGATCTTTCCTTAAGTTAACGTATAAAACATAATTATATAAGTTCATTCTTCATATCATAGATGCCATTTAAGATTCAAACACCTGGACACCTTTGCATGACGAAATTTGGTAAAACCTTGCATATATTTTATCAGTACCAAAGCCATAATCTGTTTCAATATATTTGTTAGACGGAACAGATACCTAGTACATATAGACATTTGGAAATATCAATTACAAAACTTTATTTCAAACAACGGCTTCGTGTTTTTCACATTTTGATAAACCTGTGAGCTGAGGTGTCGTTTGCCGAGGGTACATTCGGGATATTCCATATTTTAAGAAGTCATGTTTGCTTGACTGTCCGTATTAAAAAACATATGTAATAATTAGACTTAAAACACTTAGTTGTTTTAACATGGCTACATTTAATGAAATATATATTTTGTAACACTCCCGGCTTTTCATTAAAGGAAAAACTAGGTTAAACAACATATGTCGTAGACTTTTATATTGTATGGGTTTAAAGCCTTGTAGATAATATTTCACTTAGAGTGTGGCTCTCCTGAGTTTGACCTGTACAAGGGTAGGGCTATACAGTGTCTTGGCTAAGGCCACTAAAAGAAAGTGCCACTGGGGACGATCAAACCGGGAAACCAAAAATGCAAATCATACACCTTGATCCATCGCTCAAGCAAATTGTTTAGATAGTAGCAACGCAGAATGGAAAAGAAAATATCTTCAGTGTATGTTGCCGAAAGAAGCAGACCTGTTTCCGCCACAAGCTGTATGGTTCCGTGTTTATTGCTGTAACTATTAATACCAGGTCTTAACCGACTCTGATTATCCAAGCTATACCTGTATGAGAATATAGAAGGACATATCTACGACTGGATCGTTCGGACTAGGTCTTAACGGTTGTATTCATATCTCTAGGCACTGTTCAGACACATGCGAGTTGCACTGCTGCGACTTAAATGTGATTTTTGAACATAGTCACCATTTTTCTTTAATATTTTTTATACGGCGAGAAATGTTCGGAAGTGTTTTAGACAGTCCAAAAATGCATTAAAACTTACCTCATTCATCACATATTTTAAAATAGAGTCGATGTTATGATATACAAAAATACATTTTTAAAAGGTTTCTCAAATCACATTTTTATACTGCAAAACAGGTTGTTAACCCTAAATTGAAGTAATTTTCATAATCGCAACGCGTTCTTACGTAGATCTAATTTCATTTCAATTCGAACATTCTTTCATGATAAACTTTTAGTTCATCTCAGTTTCATGAAAGTCAATTCTTGTCATCATTCAGACACATACAGGTAATATTGCCACAAATAAATTAGAATTTTGAATATTTACTAAACATTCTGTGATAATTCTAAAAAAAGCTTTACTATTCAGAATGGGTCATAGACTGTCGAAATACCCTTTACAACTTTCAGACATAACATGTACATGTATCAGTTTGGAGTTGATGTGTTGATATAAAATACGTCTTTGAAAGCTTATTTTATTTTTCTATTTTAATTTTTAAATGTGTTAAGATCAAATTGAAATAACATTTTGTTGTCGCAACGCGTTTTGAATTAATTCTAGTATAATTCTAACATTATTTCATTTTAATTTTGATTCTGTTCTTTTTCACGAAAGTCTATTCCGGGCATCATTCAGACAAAGACAGGTTATATCGACGTTCAGAGGTTGAATTTTTAACATTAACACCAATTTTCTATGATATTTATATATGGCCATTTATGATCAGCATTGGTAAAAACTGTCGAAAACACCTTTAACTAGCCTCAGTCAGAACATGTGTCAGTTTGGATTCGATATTTTAACATATAATACATGTTTGAAAAGTTTATTTCAATTTGCGATTTTATTTCAAAACGGATTGTTAGCAAATTGAAATACAGTTATGTCATCGCGACGCGTTTTGAAATAACTTTATTTCAATTTGAACTTTCTTCATTATATGGTTCAAATCTGTCTCAGTCTCATGAAAATCACTCCTAGGCATCAATCAGTCACATACGAGTCGCATTACCATGACTAGAAGGTGATATTCGAACTTTTACACACATTTTATATGTAAGTCTATCATGGCCATCAACGGTCAGAATGGGTCATAGACTGTCGAAAATACCTTAAACCGACTTCAGTTATCACATGTGTCAATTTGGTTTTAATATCTTTTTACAAAATACATTTTTGGTAAGTTTATTTCAATTTGCGATTTTATTTCAAAACGGGTTGTTAGCAAATTGAAACAAAGAGATGTCATCGCGACGCGTTTTGAAATAATTTTATTTCAATTTGAACTTTCTTCATTATATGGTTCAAATCTGTCTCAGTCTCATGAAAATCACTCCTAGACATCAATCAGTCACATACGAGTCTTATTACCATGACTAGAAGGTGATATTTGAACTTTTACACACATTTTTTATGTAATTCTATCATGGCCATCAACGGTCAGAATGGGTCATAGACTTGTCGAAAATACCTTAAACCGACTTCAGTTATCACATGTGTCAATTTGGTTTTAATATCTTTATATAAAATACATTTTTTGTAAGTTTATTTCAATTTGCGATTTTATTTCAAAACGGGTTGTGAGCAAATTGAAATAAATTTATGTCATCGCGACGCGTTTTGAAATAATTTTATTTCAATTTGAACTTTCTTCATTATATGGTTCAAGTCTGTCTCAGTCTCATGAAAATCACTCCTAGACATCAATCAGTCACATACGAGTCGCATTACCATGACTAGAAGGTGATATTTGAACTTTTACACACATTTTTTATGTAAGTCTATCATGGCCATCAACGGTCAGAATGGGTCATAGACTATCGAAAATACCTTAAACCGACTTCAGTTATCACATGTGTCAATTTGGTTTTAATATCCTTATATAAAATACATTTTTTGTAATTTTATTTCAATTTGCGAGTTTATTTCAAAACGGGTTGTTAGCAAATTGAAATAAATTTATGTCATCGCGACGCGTTTTGAAATAATTTTATTTCAATTTGAACTTTCTTCATTATTTGGTTCAAATCTGTCTTAGTCTCATGAAAATCACTCCTAGACATCAATCAGTCACATACGAGTCGCATTACTTTGACTAGAAGGTGATATTTGAACTTTTACACACATTTTTTATGTAAGTCTATCATGGCAATCAACGGTCAGAATGGGTCATAGACTGTCGAAAATACCTTAAACCGACTTCAGTTATCGCATGTGTCAATTTGGTTTTAATATCTTTACATTAAATACATTTTTGATAAGTTTATTTCAATTTGCGATTTTATTTCAAAACGGGTTGTGAGCAAATTGAAATAAATGTATGTCATCGCGACGCGTTTTGAAATAATTTTATTTCAATTTGAACTTTCTTCATTATATGGTTCAAATCTGTCTCAGTCTCATGAAAATCACTCCTAGACATCAATCAGTCACATACGAGTCGCATTGCCATGACTAGAAGGTGATATTTAAACTTTTACACACATTTTATATGTAAGTCTATCATGTCAATCAACGGTCAGAATGGGTCATAGACTGTCGAAAATACCTAAAACCGACTTCAGTTATCACATGTGTCAATTTGGTTTTAATATCTTTATATAAAATACATTTTTGGTAAGTTTATTTCAATTTGCGAGTTTATTTCAAAACGGGTTGTGAGCAAATTGAAATAAATTTATGTCATCGCAACGCGTTTTGAAATAATTTTATTTCAATTTGAATTTTCTTCATTATTTGGTTCAAATCTTTCTTAGTCTCATGAAAATCACTCCTAGACATCAATCAGTCACATACGAGTCGCATTACTTTGACTAGAAGGTGATATTTGAACTTTTACACACATTTTTTATGTAAGTCTATCATGGCCATCAACGGTCAGAATGGGTCATAGACTGTCGAAAATACCCTAAACCGACTTCAGTTATCACATGTGTCAATTTGGTTTTAATATCCTTATATAAAATACATTTTTGGTAAGTTTATTTCAATTTGCGATTTTATTTCAAAACGGGTTGTGAGCAAATTGAAATAAATTTATGTCATCGCGACGCGTTTTGAAATAATTTTATTTCAATTTAAACTTTCTCCATTATATGGTTCAAATCTGTCTCAGTCTCATGAAAATCACTCCTAGACATCAATCAGTCACATACGAGTCGCATTGCCATGACTAGAAGGTGATATTTGAACTTTTACACACATTTTTTATGTAAGTCTATCATGGCCATCAACGGTCAGAATGGGACATTAACTGTCGAAAATACCTTAAACTGACTTCAGTTATCACATGTGTCAATTTGGTTTTAGTATCTTTATATAAAATACATTTTTGATAAGTTTATTTCAATTTGCGATTTTATTTCAAAACGGGTTGTGAGCAAATTGAAATAAATTTATGTCATCGCGACGCGTTTTGAAATAATTTTATTTCATTTTGCAACTTTATTTCAAAACGGGTTGTGACAGTGCTTTAAACGATCTTATTCATAACCCATTTACATATTGCAATTTGAGTTGAGTTGTACAAAAGATGGTTGACACATATTAATCCCTCGTGAGCAGGCGAAAGAGTCATTTAAAATAGGAGTTATGTTTCCTTTAAGTTCTTCCGCTCTTGTTACCTCATATAGTAGTCATTGTTTGATGCTTGTTGAATGAAATGTCGGATGAAAATACCCAGTATCTCCCAACAAATATCGTTTGCTTTTCCATTCGTTCATGCATTTTCAAGAGTATGTGAGAGGAAGTAGAGTACGATAGTTTGTGTTTTTATCAAACGACGATTAAATTTTTACAAATCATTAGTTTTAACAATAGACAAATTCATAACCTATTTGCATCGCATTGCTAAATTCGGAACAAGATAATCCTGTTCAAGCCATATAAAATAAAGTCATTATATAAATATGATTAATGGAGTTGGGGCGAATTGATAGAAACCTGTTAACATACTTGTTCAGATAAAACTTTTGTCTCATAGGATTAACAAATGTACTTTAAGGCATGCTTTACCCTTATAGTGCTGGGGCCGACTTCATACTTATGCAAACAGGTTGGATCCAGGCAAGCCGCCAAGTAAATTGGCGGCTGGTCTGTGATCTAACGTGTGTTTCTCTGGATATCTTTCCTCAACAAAATTAAGCAGACGTTAATGATTTTGGAAAGCAGACGACATAAAAATTTCCTTTTTTCATAGAAAATGTCCCAGCATTCTAAAGGTTATACAAGCATCTGAATGGATAAGAATAATATTGTTTATAATAATGGGTCAACGCAATTTTCTCTCCCAAAACAACGGCCTACGCAATCAGCCGACGGCATACTAACACGCGATCTCCTGTTAGAATGATGATTTTGCTTATAGAGAAAAATGAATCAAATCAACCCATTAGCAGACCGATAAAACTGTAAACAGGTTTTTACCTATTTGCAACCGATGGCCTATATTTTTTTGTAGACGACCATTACTTTGTTGGGGACAATACGTTTCTAAATGCGCTTTAGTGAACGACTATCATTAAAATTTGAATGCTTTAGTTTCAAAGAAAAAAAAATGTCTTTCAATAATTTCAAAGGATAACAGAACTAAACCTGTTTCATATTTTTATATACAGTGATATCATTTAACAAAGTTACACAACCTAAATGATGCCTTTGTTTTATGGGAAGGCATAAAGAAAAAGGTTCGTGTATCATAAATAAAAACGTAGAAATAGAGGAATTTATTCATAAGTATTCGTTCTTTAAAATAAATGAAGAACACACACACTCACAAAGAGTTACAGGTGTCCAAGGAAGTCCTTGCAGTTTCGTCATACTCTGTTTACTACGTTATTGTAATAGGCATTTGTTAAAGAAAAATTCAGCGATAAAGGTAGTCTTTAATTAAATATATGACAGATTTGTCCGTAGTGTATAGGATACGACGATGGTGTTCACGACGATGCAGAAGATTTGTTTGTTGTATCTTTCTATGATGTCAGTGCATTACCTATTTAGCACCTATTAAATTGGGCGTCATCTTGTGGACACCAAATAGAATCAGAATTCGACAGTACTGTACACAGTAAAGTCTGGTTAAAAGCATGATGTACATACAATTAGTTTATATTTATCAAACAATGGCCATGATTGTTTCCTCATTAATGATCAATTACAGGAATCACCACGTGTAAACATTGCTTACATTCGACAGAGGGTATGTGGCTAAGAATCACACACTAAAGACAAGGCAATATACGAAATCTTTATATCAATTGGCGAAAGTTTTTCAACAAGCAAAGGTTGAAAATAAGGCGCAGACATGAAAACAGATATCAAAGATATGAGAACAAATAACACCAGGATGTCACGATTGTAATTGTAAAGAGTATCCACTACATCTACCTCAACTACAATTCAATTCAATTCAATTCAATTCAATTCAAACAACTTTTATTCGCTCACGTCTGAATTTATCAGACATATGAGTATAGTAATACAATGATATTACATTCATTTACATAAACAAAAGTAATGTATAATATAAGTTGTAAGGAAACAGAAATATGTAAAAAAGAAGAGACAGGGATTGGATAGGCTATGCGCTTGGCTAGCGCACCATTAGAGCTATGAGACAGACTATATATAAGAAATGTGATGGCTTAATCTAAAAATAGATTACGTGTTAGTTTCACACTACATATGTAATGATTATGATAACAACAATGAGATTTGGGTTTCATGAACAGTCCAAAGAAATTTGACCCCGAAGTATGATCACTTTTGTCATATCACATCTCTACGTAAAATAAGCGGTTCTATTGTTGTTGTTGTTGTTTGCATATAAAATGTATGGGTTTTTTTTTGTTGGAAAAACGTTCATGATAGTAACACTGTTCAATGGATGTAAAGAATTCGTCATGATTTGATATGAATATCACGTACCATGGCCACGTGACGTGTAATTGCGTGTTGTCACACGAATAACGGACTATCGGTCAGAACGACGTAATGTCAATTAGATAGAGGTTTTCTATCCCGGAGTTAGTTTGTGTAATGACGTTAAGGAAATTCTCTTTTGAAGAACACGTCCTTTTAACTTGTAAATGGTAGTAATGGTTTCCCTCCATAACATAATGAATAACGGGAACCCTGTACGACAGAAAAAATGACCATTGCACATTGTCCATCCGCAAAGTAAGCGAATATTTGTCGGTAGTCGAGCAAACTGTTTTATTTGTCTCAAGTATATATCGCCAATGGACGACAAGTAGTATGTTGACATACGAATCCATAAAGCAATATATTTGAACGTCCTTTTCTAAATGGAAGACATCGATTGTAGTCAAGTAGTTTCTAAAAGACTAGAGTTCATGTCGAGGGTTCAATGCAAGACTATAGTAAGTGCTTCATCTTTATGAAGCACTTACTATAGTCTTGCATTGAACTATTGATGTATCGGATTAAGAAATCAATACATAAACGTAGAACTTCCACTAAATTTAAGCAATTATTTTAGTTTGAGTGCATTAAACTATCGCTTAGTGATTGACCTTTTTGTATGATTTCATCGCTTTGCGATAGCATGTACGTTATCTATTTTTCTGAAAACGTTTGGTTGCTGTTTCAAGATGAAGTACTTTGTACACGTTTAAATAAGAGTATGTTCTGTTCATTCAAAGATTCTCTAAAACAGTTAATTTCAGTTAAAAGAGGTCCAATAAAACAATTCGAGAGTAATCACAAGATGGTACATGTACCAATGATGGTGTTATGAAAAATGTTTTTGATTTTGAACCACTGTTTATTTCAAAGGAGTCCTTATTTTGAATGACCGTTATCTTAATGGAAAGAATATTAAATATGTAGGCAGTACACAAATAGAATATTAGAAATGAAACTTGGTATACACCCACAATTATTGAGTCCTTAAACAGACTCAGAATTGAACTATCCATGTCCAATTTGGAGATTTGATGAACCTAAAAATGTTGAACAAGTTCATTATAACTATTGTAAATTCATTTAATGTGCCAAGAAAAACACTTATAACACTGGTGTAAATAGAGAATTCGGAGTCTTTCTTCTTAAATCTATAAAGATATAGTCAAAAAGCAGACGATATACTTATCTTTGTTCAATGGATTATTGGTATATTTAAGTAAGCTACCTTACATCTCATGCTTCTTGCAATCATGCTCGAATGTTTATTTGCTAAAGTCCAATATGTTTATGGGTCAATGTTGAAACATGTGTGAACAACATAAGAACCAACCAATGAAATCATTATCCATCATATTTGTCATTCAGAAAAAACCCAACAACCCAAAACGAATTGTTTCATTAGTCTCGTCCGAGCACGCATGAGTAAAAATAAAAGCGCAAGACGTAGTATTAACAAACATAGGCAGTCACACGTGATTTTAATCGTAAAAATCCGACTAAATTTACGCAAGCATGAAGGTTGAATTCATTCTACTATCGTTTTATGATGAAATTTATGGTATTGTTCCATTCCTTTGTGGTAACATGCGCGTAAGCTAACAGTCTTGTTACGTTTATTTGCTGTGTTTACATCGAGTCAATGCTATTTACAGATATTTCACGATGCCTTGCGTGTCAATTACGTCATATGCACAGCATGCATAGAAGGGCAGAATTGTATTAGCAACGAACAAATGTGCCTAGTAGTTATAAATAAAGAACAACCATACCAACCTTCCTATAGACTAGAATATCCTGTGAAACTCATAACTTGATGTGGACTGTTGAAACTTGATAACATAACAACCTATCTATATAACCTATCTAGAACATCTTTATGAAACTCATAACCTGCTTTGGACTGTGGAAACTTGAAAACATGTGTTCAGTGTTTATGAACGAAGGACAAATATATCAGCCTATTTATAGAATCTGTCACGAATGTCTCTATGAAACTAATAATTTGCTTTTGACCATTGAAATTTGAATAACCTAAATGCAAAATGTTTATGAACGGAGGACAAATATACCAACCTATCTATAGAACCTGTCTAGAACATCTCTATGAAACTCATATCTTTCTTTGGACCGTTGAAACTTGAATAACCTGTATCCTAAATGTTTATGAACGGAGTGCAACTATACCAACATGTCTTTAGAACGTGACTAAAACATATCTGTGAAACTCATAACTTGCCTTTGACCCTTGAAACATGAATAAACTATATTCTAAATGTCTATGAACGGAGGACTAACACACCAACCTATTTATTGAACATGTCTAGAATATCTCTTTGAAACTCATAACTTGCTTTGGACAAATGTTTATGAACAGAAGAAAAAACAAACAAACATACCCATAGAACGTGACTAAATCATGAAACTCATAACTCGATTAAGAACGTTGAAAGTTAAATAACCTATATACTAAATGTTTATGAACGTAGGACTAACACACCAGCCTATTTATTGAACATGTCTAGAACATCTCTTTGAAAATCATAACTTGCTTTGGACAAATGTTTATGAACGGAAGACAAACATACCAACATACCTATAGAACGTGATTTAAACATGAAACTCATGACTTGCTTCAGAACGTTGAACGTTGAATAACCTACATGCTTAATGTTTATGAACGGAAGCCAAACATACCAACATACCTATAGAACGTGACTTAAACATGAAACTCATGACTTGATTTAGACCGTTGAAAGTTGAAAAACCTATATGCTAAATGTTTATGAACGGAAGCCAATATACCAACATACATATGGAACGTGACTTAAACATGAAGTTCATAACTTGTATTTTGACCGTTGAAAGTTGAAAAACCTATATGCTAAATGTTTATGCACGGAAGACAAACATAGCAACCTATTTATAGAACGTGACTTAAACATAAAACTCATAACTTGATTTAGACCATTGGAAGGCTGATCTTTCAGGGTAATATGGTTTTATAAAAGCAAGAAATAAGCCAAAAGTAAGCAAGAAAAAGTTTCTACTATATTGCAGTGTTATATTTAAAAGGTCAAACGTCCACGGTTTCCATAGACGTTCGGTCGATCAACTTAAACTATAGCATAGTTCCCGTTAGATCGCGTACTAGGGTCTTTAACATGTATTCTTATGATAATCTGATCATTGAATACCTCATTTTGGACTTCACTAAATAGGTCATAACAAGTACCTACACTGCAGATTTAACCCATTACCAAGCAATAACGACAGTCCACCACTTTGTTGCAGACGACTGTGGAAAATATTGTGAAAAGTAAGAAATTGCTCGTAACGAGCAATTTCTTCATTTCCCTTAATGTTTTCTACCCTTTTACAAGATTATTTTCCAGTTTCATCACATTTTGAAATGTCGTCTGCAAATTCTTTCAATTTGGGACCGTCGAAAAGTTGGTGTTTGGTAAAGGGTTAAGGAAAGTAACTGTAGCTGAGCATGTGTTATGTTGTCAAGGTATCTTGGAGGGGCCTGCTTTCCTAATGGATTGCCCACTTTCTAAATAACTTAGATTGTATTTGATGTAATGGTCATCGGTGTGGAAGAAAAATTGTTTCAGTCAATATTGGCTTGTATGACCACAACAATGCACTTTCGGATGTAGGTCGAGCTCAGATCTTTGTGCAGGCCATGCAGACATTATAAATCATGGGGTTTGCGGGTCAGTGGCCCCTTAAAAGTCCGTAGAGGGTCAGCCACACACCCAATAATTGATTTATTTTGTCGACCCATCTTAGCGGATTTTGTGAATCTTTTCTTTTGACCAACCCAAACAAAAGATAATGTGAATAAAAATCTCAACATTTCGATAAATCGAAATTTAACCGTGAAACATAAAGCCATTTTGTCATTTTGACAACCTCTATTTAGGCGATTTACATCTTTAATTCTAAAATAAAAAGAAATACAAATATTGGCGACTAGACATATAACCCTACTGTACTAGGTTCCGTGATGACAACAGCCGATAGAATGTTCACAATGTCAAGGTCGTAAATAACGTTCTTAGGGGAATAACTCCCATTCGATATTTGCCGGGTAGGTCTAAATAACTGTTAGAACTTTAACGTTTTTTTTTAAAGTAACGTCTTTCTATAAAAAATGTATTAGTGGACGGATAATGTATTAGTGGACATACCCATACCCAAAAATTTTATAACCGATATTTCGAACACATTGACGCCATTTTGTTCCAGTTATTTCATTGGTAACGACGTGTCACATGGTGACCACCTAAGTTTTTCTTGATAACCCTCAAACTCCTCAAAGTGATCTCCCCTTGCTACGCCGCATCAATCCAATAAAAGGGAGATCACCATATAACGCTTCTTGACCAAAAAATGACACGAAATTCGAGGGAGGCGAAATAGATTTATATCGAACTACTAAATGCCTTTAACAAACTGCTTACTTCATTGGAAAGATTAATACAAGTCTGTTTCCATTCTAAACAAAAGGTTTGCCTCCAGAAACACTATACGCACAATGTTTATAACATTAACAAGCACAAAGATGGAAACCTCTTCGTCAGAAAAACAATTCCGATCTGTATCTACACTCTATTCTCGACATTTAACACATGACCAACTAACGCCAAATCTTTGCATCTTCCAGCAGACGGCTTTCAAAAAGCATTATTGTCAAAGGAAAAATTGCTTGTCACAAGTAATTTATCCTTTTGCAACAATGTTTTTTAAACCTTTTCACAACATCAAAACCGAAAGGATTGTCACATATTTTCAAAGCTTTCTTAACGTAGTCTGCTTCAAGTAAAAAAATGACATGTGCTGATTAATTTCTTACTAACATGGGGATTTGTGTGATCCTTTTAATAACGAATTATTGAAAGAAACAACAAAGCCTGAGTCGGAAAGTGATAGTTGATTATTTGAAAGTATATTGGAACGGATATTGAGGAACACGATCCTTATTATACAACCAATCTAATTCGACAAAGTAATGGTCTTTTCTAGAACACAACTAATACATCAATCAATGGGAAACGATCTCTTGAAACCTTGGATCTTATACGACAGTCCGTTTCCTGAAAACGTCTACAATTTGATAAAATCTGGTAATTCACTTAAGTTTATATGAGTAACTGTTCATTGCACCGTATTATAATGATGAAAAAAAATTAGAACAATGTTGTTCATCTTGCAGATCTGCAACCAACGAACCAATTGATTTGAATTAAATTATAAGATGTTATTAGATTGAAAGATGTTATTAAAATATTCTCCGGAAAATTAATGAAACATTTTCAGCAATACTTATTAAGTCGGGTAATTGTATTGATACAGACCTGTGCAGAAGGAAATGGTGTTTTGAAACTGGGCAAAAAGATGCAACAACAATCAATATCTACACCGTATGAACATGTACATTATTTTGCCCTCTATGATACTAGTCAAAGAACATATCCAAGGGCAATGATAAACGGAAAATCTTTTTATTTGCTCAAAGTTGTTTTTTCAATATGCAGGGTGATGTTAAAGCAACGCGATTCAAATTCACACGTTCCATCAGTACTAGACAATCATCCTTGAGAGCAATTCCTACTTTTGACCCAATACTTTCCCGTCAAAACAACACCCCCCTTATTTCAATAGTGAGATAAGCAATATTGTAATGTAACACGTCATTGGAATAGTATTTCCGAGACGATTCCAATGACGTGTTACATACAATATTTTACTTTTATTAGCATGATGCTATCTATTTATATCAGTTTTTGCCTACGCAAATACTCCCGTAAGTCATTTAGTGAAACGGTACTACGATATCCAGCGACATGGGTCCAACATACTGACGTCTTTTATGCTTGAGACTTGTGTCACGTTAATAAATCTTAGCGGGCTAAAGCCCCCGCTGTTTAGCAGTTCAATATTGGGTTCTGATTTGTCCCTGGATTACCTTGTCGGATATGAAGATTGATTTTTTTCTGGAATAGAAAGCCGATGTTCATACACGATTAACTTTCCTTGAGTAAATTGCTTTTTCAACCCCTTGCCGTGGGCTTTACTTTGAGATCTCCGGGTTTACAGTGAGGTCACTACTGTTTTCTTGTTGAAAATGTTTGGGACCTACGCCGTGTTCAACATTATTTTAGTCATATCGCAGCGACCTGCACATACCCATATCTCTGGCATAACCATCCTAGCATTACAGAATACCAATCACAACCGCTAACTTCTTCTCGCATGGACATTGTCGACTTATAAACTCTTTCATTTCATTGACCAACAGATCGAAAATTGACCGAACCTGATTTCGAACACGAGACGATTGCAATCCAAGTTGAAGACGTTATGCGTTTTTAACATAATTAAACTTCTGTCGAAAAGCAAGCAATCATGTAAGGCAATGTGCTTGAAAATGTCGTCTATATTGCCGAGCAAGTTTGCTCTCTCTTACAGGACTGATTTCTTGCCTGATTACAATCAATTAAGTAAGTGAGTGAGATACGATCTTTACGTCCTTTTCATATCTCCGTGTTGGAAGTCTGTAGGCTACTTTACACAAATATTGTTCAGTTCTGGTAAGAACATACCAACCGCGTGGAGAGATACGTGCAGTCCTTATATATGACAGATATACTGTTACAACATAGAACTACTGTTGTGACGATGTAAAACCATGATCGAATCAACTAAGTTAAACGTCTCCGAAAATGTGTAAAACCATTTGACCTCCCTAAAATGATAGGACAGTGCAAAATATGAGCACGACATTCATGTTTTCAAAGTTTTAAACGCTTTTTAGGCAAAAACTCTATAGCTAAGTATCTGTCTGATATTTCTAAGAAATCTGCCGACACACAAACAGATAACTAACAGAATGCATTGTAGTATCAGGAAATTGTTTTGACTTCAATTCTGAATGTTACGATGCAAGACGGAATACCATCAAAAGAAATCTCCCATATCCTTTGAAAAAGAAAAGGTATGTTTTGATAGCTTATCTTAGGGTTTTTTGCACATCTGTTATATATTAAGGAGCTAAAAAAAGAAACCAACAGCAATAACAATAAATATATCAACAGAAATAACAACATCATCAACAAAGATACAAATTCATATGCAAAATTGCAAAAATTAGAAGAAACTATACCTATTTAGACAAAGGCAAACGTTTGGAAAAATCGATAAATGTTCCTTGTTTCCGAATTTTCTTTTCCAAAGCAATCAATTTTCCTTTTTTGAATGTCGTTATACGAGTAAAACCATATTGCAACATGACGATTCATTTGAACGTTGGTATACCAAAAATAGTAATATGCATGACAAAACTTCAGTAACGCTCATACACTTTAACCCTTAGAATGCTGGGTAATTTTCTAAAAGGAGAGCTTTTGTCGTCTGTTCTCCAAGACCTTATAGATATCGGTTTAATTTTGATGGAGAAAGATACTCAGAGTAGCCAACAGGTTATATCAAATGTAATTTTGCTCTGCGGCTGGCCTGGATCAGACATGTTTGCATAAGAATGAATTCGATTCCAGCTCTATAAGGTATAAGGGGATTTCTCACATATTGTGCCCTGTAGGTAACCTTAATTAAAAGGGCGATTTAATCAGTTCTCGTCAGGAAACAAAGAAAACAACATTTGTCCTTAGTTCTAAAGTTGATGAACACATGTATATGTATTTAAAAAGAGAAATGAAGTACAACGCCTTCTAGAACTTTGATTGCAAGCACTTATTCATTTCTATAACTGGACATGACGGAAATAATGTAAACACATGCAGAGTCAAAAGTTTCTACGACCCAAATGACTATAGGACCTAAAGTACCGATGATTATATATGCGTAATTTAGATTTAGATCACTGTTTTTAAAATAAACTGTTCAAACGGCTTACCAATGTGTAACCTCAATTCGCTATATCTCTATCACAAGAAAATGAAAGGCGATGATAAGTTTATCTATAATATATTTTATGTTACTCCATAGACTTGTATGTGTAATCATCCGTGGAAGACAAATTATTCTAAAAATCAATTAAATCCTCAATCTCTGATATCATCCTTTTTAAACGTTTTAAGCATTTGATTACTTTAAACAATGATAGTGAGCGAAAGAAAAACGCATATGATAACAAAGCTTACCTGGTGAATCTTGACAACATCTTTAAATAAGCGCAATAAACAACTCCCAGAACGCACAAATTCCTTGTCACACGCAGCAGAAATAAACACGAAACTAAAATGTGGTATGTCACTTTACGGCATTCCCTGTGACCGCCACACAGAGCTAGAGAAAGCTGAAATCTGTCAAATCTAGGCTTTAACAAATGCCCTTCGACATCATCACAAGGCCAATATTGTCACAGAATTCGCCTTTTCACCGATATTTTCTTTTTGTAAAAGCAGCATCTGGTCTGAATATATAGAATCTTGTTTATGTGTCACATTAATTAAACCAGATTCATTACGCGAATGGGCGATATTTCCTGAGTACGAAATATCTGTCAAGACAACGAAACGTCAGGTTGTGCAGCCTTACGCAAAATAGATATGAGTATCCATTACTAAACCCTTATAGTGCTGGAACCAACTTCATGCTTATGCAAACAGGTAATTTTCAAATCGAACGCCAAGTAATTTTGCGGCTGGCCTGTGCTTTAATTTACTTGCGTCTCTGAGTATCTTTCCTCAATAAAATTAAGCATATATTTGAGTTTTTGGAAAGTAGACAACAGTCTAATCTTCTCTAGAAAATATACATCATTCTCAGGATAAAAAAGGAGCATGTAAGAGATTGAGATTTTCATTTTTTTTTATAAAAGATTTCTTCGGAAAAAAGACATAAACGATATATAAAGTCACACAAAGTTAGATTCATGATACGCTTCTCATTCCCTTTCTTAATCCTTAGAATGCTGGGTAGTTTTTTGAAAAATGTTCTTTGTGTGGTCTGTTTGCCAAAACCTTCAATGAATTCAAAACTGAAATTTTACCTTCAGGCGGTTAAATTTAACATGGGTTGTATTCTGCTGTTTGATTTTTAATATTTTGTCTCAAAATTTAAAAAAAGCCTAAAATCACTAAACCGGAAGTTGCGCAACCGCTTTCGTCGTCAGTACCATGATGGTGCGGTAGAGCGTACTCCAGCCAAATTTAAGATGTGTTGTTTGCATTCATTATTTCTTATTTAATATGTAGCGACTATATTTGCAATGAAAAACGAGTTTTGTGATGAAGTCATCCCGTCATTCGTTGATTTATTGCAAAACAAATGTTGCTATTGAGGGTTTGCTGCAAGTGGGCTGGCGTCATTGGTCAGCTTGGTATGTGTCGTGTTGTAAACTATTATAGAGCATTCTTTACTAGAGTATGGGGTTAGTTCGGTACTCTAATGTTAATCGACAGGTTTCTGGATATTACCGACCGAAAGCATAATCACTTAATATAAATGCAAGTGACACGCCGAGATCACCATGCGTCATGGGTATGACCCTATATTACGGAGTTTAGCCTAGAAACTTGAAGTAGTAAAGGAGGCTAGCATGGAAACTTGAAGTAGTAAAGGAGGCTAGTATGGAAACTTGAAGTAGTAAAGGAGGCTAGCATGGAAACTTCAAGTTACCCCTATATTACGGAGGTCTAGTCCAAGCACCGTCCAAAACGAGGCTAGACCGTCCGCACAAAGCCAATGGTTTTCCCCTTGGTTATGCCATGCAGGCGAATATCAGCAGTAATTAATCAACTTATCCAAGAATTCGTTACCCCGACATTACTGCGACAGTCGTGCCCCCTGGGGACTGGCTTCGTGAATAGAATAAAGTGGCAACCAGGCAGGAAGGGTCTAGTTTAGGACCATTGTCAAATTATTTCTCCTCCTTGCTTATTCCCCCACTCCATTATATATCACACATGAATGCATGTACTGTCTTTAGAAAACATTTCTGCCAATTTAATACATTACTTCTTATTATCGGCTTAACATGTTGCCTTATTTATTCCAATCCGAATGCTTAGGGCAAATGTATCTGTACTATATTACTTGTTTGACGACGGATGATATATTTCAGCTTCTACAAGAAGATAATTTCATCTGATTTAATGGCTAAATATCCAATCATTACCTATTTCCTATCTTTTATGTTACATTCCTTCAAATTATTTAAGCAAAATTGTCATTAAAATGAATCAAGCTAAAGAAAACGTTTTACAATGTTTCGTTTATCAAAACTATTTTACTGATTCATTTGTTTGTGATTATCCCTTGTTCTTAATTTCCCGGAATGACACAAGACCGATTTCAGATTTTTAGCAAGATCTGGAATGGACACACAGATGGAAAAGTTGTTTGTCCTCTACGTGTGTTCAGATGGAAAACAATATAATTACGCATTGGCTTGCTCTTAGTTCAAATAGCTCTTAATACCTTCTACATATAAAGGTCAATAAAAAACAATTCGTCAGTCAATTATTCAATTCACTTTCAGGAAGCGTGTCTGAACATTTAACGAGTTGGAAATGTTGTTGAGATTTGCAGACGAATTCAGGTAGAAAAAAAAGCTATGCCCTTTTCAGGTTTTCTACTAACATAAAGATGGACTATTCGACGGTAATAGTTAAGGAACTAGTCTTGAAACTTGAAAAAATTAAAGGAGGCTAGCCGCTAGCCTTTGAATTTGAAGTAGTGAAGAACCCTAGCTTGGAAACTTGAAGAAATACATGAGACCAGTCTTTAAACTTGAAGTAGTGAAGCAGAGTAGCCTGGATACTTGCAGTACAAAAGGAGATTAGCCTGGAATTGAGAAGTAGTTAAGGTGGCTAGCCTGGAAGCTTGATGTCGTAAAGGAGGCTAGCCTAGAAGCTTGAAGTGGTGAAAAAGGCTGTTCCAGAAACTTGAAGTAGTAAAGGAGAATAGCCTGAATACTTGCAATAGTAAAGGAAACTAGCCTGGGTTACTTGAAGTTGTTAAAGGGCTAGTCTGGAAAGTTGAAGTAGTAAAGGAAGCTGGCCTTTGTTACTTAAAGGTGTTAAATGACTAGCCTGGAAAGTAAAGTAGACTAGCATTGGTTACTTGAAGATGTAGGGGGGCTACTACTCTAGCTTCTTGAAGTAGAAAGGGGGGCTGGTCTTGAGATTTGAAGTAGTAAAGGAGACTAGCCCTGCAATTTGAAAGTTTCGAAGCTAGCCTTCTCCAATACTGACAGCGTTTACTGACCTTTTCGAGCTTATCAGTCATTAGGGCCTCCCCAAATGTTGATAGACCTTTGCAAAGTGAATAAATAAGTTAATATGTTAACAAGTAAATTGTTTATTATAGTGAAATATGTACAGATTTAAGGTAAATGCTTCTCATCATAAGGTTACAACCGGTCAAAAGGATCTATAGGTCACTTTCTATTATTACAATAACATATAAACAGGTGAGCTTGATATTAAACAAATTCGAAGTATGAACGGAACGCGTGATTAATCAATTAACAAAGCGTTAGTTTAAAATTTTACGCGGCGTATTATTAGCCTCATTTGTGAAATCGAATTAACCAATCTTGCGATTTTCAACAGTCAACATCTTGCAATCATCCCGATATAACAACGCCATAAAATCGAATTATAACCGGCTCCTTCATATGTAATTAAACAATACCACAACATACTTAACCAGAAACGAATTGGAAATACAAGAAAGTGTTGGTGGCGAGCAAGTTATCATTTTGTCAAGATGGAATGACTATGACCAGAGTTTACACAAAAACAACAACATAATTATTGTTTTTATTTCAATTTTGTAAAAACCAGTCCATGTTACATCGATTGCAAAACAAATTCTACCACCTTGGACTAATTGCTCTTGATTCTTTTTGATAAAGATTCCGTTTTGCGCAGGCTTCAAGACTACATAGTAAATGTGTTTATTAATTCACCAATGAACTTAGGTATTATTCGGGCCTGTTTTAAAAGTACACCTCTTGTGGAGCCCCTGCAACCATTGTACTTGTGTTTAATGCGGTGCTCAAACTCATTCGACTACGACACGGTTTTGCAGTCTTCTGATCCTCTGAATTGGATATACATGTAATTCCGTGCATGTCTCAATGCTATTTTATTAAATAGATATTTTTTTTGACGCTGTCTCATTACCATGTTGATATGCATACTTCTATTTAGTCAACTGAAAGCACCGTAGTATCTTTAGATGCACTGTTAGCTGCTGGGTTTCTTTGCTATCCTTTAGTTTCCTTAAGACAGATGTGGTACCTGAACAATCACATAGACCTTTGTATATAGTGATTAATATCTTTATTTTCTTTTTCTAATTGTTTTTCTACATACAGGTGCTTGTTCGACGAGAAAATGTATTGTTTAAGTCAGTATAAAATTATTGCTAGTCTTGTAAGCTGTCGAACATCATGTTCTTCCTGTTATACGATACGTGGATGCATGTTTTATTTGTGTTAATGGATGTAGGTTGTGCTCGTGTGAAATGGGTCGCCCAACACATCTTTTTGCTTCGCGGATGCCTAAAGTAAGGGATTGATTATGCTTGAATTACTTCCCCCTAACACATACACCACCAAAAATACCCATCGTGTGAAACATGTTTAAGAATACCTTGCGAGAACCCCAAGGAGTTGAAATGGATGAAATGAGGTGTTAACGTTAAAATTAAATGTTTGGCATTAGATCCCTTACTATCTCTATGATGATACAAAAAAACAACAGTTGGGTTTGATAAAAGGCTAGTTTTGTAATATAAATATTGTTGTACAAAATTGTTACTGAAAAGACAACACATATCAAACTGTTTGTTTTGACACTTAGAAAAAAGCTGACTCGGCAAGATTATATCTAAAACGCAGGAAACCGTATCGGAGAGCAACCTATGCGGACCAAATCACACAGAGTTTTATATAGATCACCAAGGTTCTATTGACCTAGTTCATTGGGAGAATCAGGCCGCCATGCATTTTCCTCCAGTTGCAAGCAACTTCCGGTGACAGAAAGAATACCATTTCCGTTTCCGGTTGGTTGTCTCTATCAGCGAGCTTGCATGATCTGTCGACACTTTTAAAGGACACTCCTATTTTATGAGAACAATGCAACGAAATCACATTCAGCACATTGAATTCCAACATTACAGCACATGGTCGAGTCTTGATAAAATGATGATACAATTCAATGTAGAAACGAGGAAAATGCTTTAACCCATTAACCCGCTATAACGACATTTGACCAATTTGTTGTAGACGACTCTGGAAGACAGTGTGGGAAAAGGAGTAATTGCTCTTAACAAGCAATTTCTCCTTTATCCACAATGTTTTCTTCACAATAAGACGATAATTTTTCAATTTCATCACATTTTGAAATATCGTCTGCAAACTCTTTCAATTTGAGACAGTAAAAAATTTGGTGTTTGGTAAAGGGTTAATTAATATTAAATTTTCCGTTTCTTCCCCTGTATATTTTTGAAATTGCATTTCTTCTTTGTCTTCTAGCTAAGCGTCGGAATGAAAAAAGCTGACATTTGAATTCGGAACAGACTCATCTAGATTTGGACGGCTAATTAGGCGAGAGAGATTGCGTAATTTATCACGTAAGACAGATACTTCTCTTCCCAACCAAATAGAATTGCATCGTAGTCAAAATAGGGCAACTTATGATATGATTGTCATACGGGGACAAACTAATGGAAATCCGAAAAGACATATGTTATTCGTAAAGGTGCAGAGAAGGAAAAAAGAATCACGTCACCATTGTATTCAGATTTCAACTCAATCCTTTAACCCTTTACCAAACAGCAAATTTTCGACTGTTCCAAACTGAAAGAGTTTGCAGACGACATTTCGAAATGTGATGAAACTGAAAAATACGAGTAATCTTCTTATAGGGCAGAAAACATCGTGGGAAAAGGAAGTATTGCTCGCTAAGAACAATTTGTCCTTTTCCCACAATGATTTCTAAGTTGTCTGTAACAAAGTGGTCAAATGTCGTTATTGTTTGGGAAAGGGTTAAATCATCAGACTTAATCTGAGGCTGTTATAACTATAGAGATTATTATTTGTTTATCGGCTTTAAAATGATGATGCTGTAGAGTACTTTTAGGCACATTTTATGTGTTATCCTGGCAATAAATCAAATTTGCTCAGCTGAAAGGTCATCCGTCTTGCTTGATTTATCTCTCTTTTCACTTCTCAATGCACGACTGTACAATCTGATTTGTTCTAGTTTACTTTTTTTATCCGACTTCTGTTTTTGTTCTGCAAGACATCCTTTTGAATGTGTCATTTCGAATTTAGCGTAATAATTTCAATATACATTGTAACTAGTTTAAACAATAAGTGTTCCTTATCGGTACATTAAAAATAATCATAACCAATTATGAAAAACACATGCCAATACATGTTTCTCAAGGAAGACGCATATTGTGCAAGGTTTCCATTAGTGTTGCTTGCAACTATTCCAAATTAAAAGACTATCGAATTAAAAGAATAGACAATGTAACATATTGTATCATCTAGTCTATTTGATGAAGCCTATTGTGAGAGAAGAAGAAATCCATCTTATAACAGTGATTTCTCAAGTCTTGTGATTCACGTGTTTTAATATAAGATATGTTTGAAGAAGTAAAAATGAGAAAAGCTTTTTTCGAGAGGTTTGGGAGCGATTAAGGAAAACTGTGCTTCAAACAAGCTTATCTGTATCAGAAATGTATTTCCCGTATCGTGCACATAAAATTTTATCAATCATCTCTTTACCAAACGCCAAACTCTCGACTGTCGCAAATGAAAAGAGTTCCCAAACGACATTTCAAAATGAGATGAAATAAGAATATAACCTTATAGGGTAGAAAACATTGTGGGAATAGGAGAAATTGTTCGTCACTATCAATCTCTTCCTTTCCCACAATGTTTTCCAGAATTGTCTGCCACAAAGTGGTAAACTTTCGTTATTGTTTGGTGCATGGGTTAACACATATTTTACAGACTTAAGTTCCCTAGGATTGGAAAACGTCGATTCGGAAAAACTAGGTCTATCACAGATAATGAAGTGTGCCATTTTAACCCATTACCAAACAATAACGACGTGTGACCACTTCGTTGCAGACAATTCTGAAAACAATGTGGGAAAAGGAGAAATTACACAATTTGCCCTTTTCCCAAAATATTTTCACCTCTATCAGAGACTAACTGTCCAATCTCATCACATTCTGAAATGTCGTCTGCAAACTTTTTCAATTTTGGACAGTCGAAAATTTGGCGTTTGGTAAAGGGTTAACACACATTTTTGCTTTCCGAAATTGAATTTTGTCACAGTAGTACCCTGCAACTTATCGTTCGATACATTAGAACTAAATGCATTGAGACAGTTTGCATTCCAATTTCACATGATTTCCATTATTTCATTACTGAGGTCGATACTCCAGTGCAACCGCAAATGCGAAGGACTTCCGAGGGGCAAACAATCACGTACTGGCAGATGTTTTATTAAGACAAACAAATTGGTTTTCAGTGCATTTACAGTGGAGTGGGGTAAGTCAATGACCTTCTTTAGAGTAGGACAACGACCATTTCCATGTAAAACTGTTCGTTTTCCATTCGATTCCAACTTAAATAAACCGTAAACATTGTCCGTGAATGAGAATTTAGGAAGAAACAAACATTGACTAGATCTCGCCATGGTACATTCTTCTTTCGGGTATCATATTAACCCTTTACTAAACGCCAAATATTCGACTGTCCCAAATTGAAAGAGTTTGCAGACGACATTTCAAAACGTGATGGAATTAAAAATATAATCTTTTGATAGGACAGAAAATATTGTTGGAAAAGGAAAAATTGCTCGCTTAGTGCAGTTTCTCCTTTTCCCAAAGTGTTTCCCACAGTAGCCTGGAACAAACTAGCCATATGTCGTTATTGTTTGGTAATGAGTTAAATAACATATATTTGAGAAATAAGTGAGTCAAGCAAGCATCTGCAAATATACTTTTCGTACTTCCAATCGCAATAAAGTAACTTCGTTGATTTGCTATGTTGTCTTGAAGTGATCCCTGCTAAATCCTTCTTCGATTAATAGACAAAAGCAGATTAGTTTTTAATGTTTATCAATGGGCAAAGTAATGGGGAAAAAAATAGGCCAACATGTCATAACAAAGTGCCCTTTGATTGCTGGTTGCGACAAGGCCGCCGAAATGAAAGAAGATTAATCACGCAAAACTCGGATGAGATAAACAAGCAAACACAAACTCGTCATGTACAACTTCAAATCCCTAACTCTTAGACAATTTACACGTGAACTGGTTAGGTTCGGAACTATAGAAGTTAGACAAAAATGAAATGAGACCATAGGATGCATTGGTCGTTAATTAATACAAACCATTTTCTTAGCAGTGGATACCGCTAAAGTACATAAGGCATTAATTTGCCACATGATAAGGAAGGTTTATATGATCTCTTTATTATCAAATCAAATGCTCCATACTTAAATTTGTTTATGTACACAAGTAGGCAATGACTAAGAAATAATCATGACAAACAATTACAACTGCATGTATTTAAAAAAGAAAATATTTCAATATTTAAAGGCGTTTTATTTTGAATTAATTATGCATGAACATGAACTGTTTCACTATCAACTTGGACTGAGTTAAAGTGATACTCGGTAGGATATGAACAAAGCAGATCTCCTTAAGAACTGTGGTGAAATAATGAACTCTAGGGCGAGATAAACCACCGAGTGGAAGAGAGCTGCTACAAGTTAGTGCATACTCATTTTGATTTATAGGGGAAAATCTTAAGAATAACCGATTTATGATTGAAGTTTGATGATATTTGTCTAGGTATTAATGGTTTCTGTCTTTAAATAACTTGTATAAACAGAAACATATAAAGGTATTACCCGAAATAAGTTTTCAATTTGAAATATCTGCAACTTTATAGAGAAGTATAATAATGTATCCTTTTTTCCCACAAACTTTCACAAACCATCGAAACGCTTTAAGACTGTTTATGTAGTCATCCTTATATAGAATCAAACACGTCAGTTCAAAATCTAGTTTAAAAGTCCAGATAATGTGGTAACAGCATCATTTGTGTGCCGATTTTACAAAAACCTAACAAATGAATACCATTTTGTTAGTATTCATTGAAATACATTTTCCATAGTTGTTAATAGCAGCCTATCACATTCCACTACATGATGTTGTACGAGAAAGGGGACACAAAATTACGAGAAAATTCTCCTTCAATATGAAAATAAGTCATTGTATCCATCTACGTTGCCTTTCATATTGACAGAGAATGGATCACATGTAACGGCTTGAAATAAAGTACGCTCATTCGTGGAATATCTTGCTATAGTTGAAATCTCAACAACCTTGCACTACCTGTGACACTTTCTAATTTTAATGCAGCGCGTACATTGATATTAATGAATCTATAGTCCGGTTCCCTGTCGTACTCTTTCAAATTCCGTAACGTAGTGGTAGGGGAGGGAACTCCAAACCAACAAATATATAGCCTTGGGTCCAGGCCCGTGCATACCCACATACGGCCTAGTGCGAGGAATACGCACGGGCAAGGACCCATGACTATCAAATATATAGCCTGGGGTCCTGGCCCGTGAGTATACCAGCAGTATGCCTTTATATTAGTTCTTGTGCTCATTAAGCCGCATGCTTTAGGCGTTTGTCAACATAGTGTTTTATATTCTGATCCCATCAAATTGATCCATTTTATTGAATGTAAGTTGTCAAAAGTTCTATGTTCGTTTACATCTTCACATTGCTGTAGCTCGTAGATAAACCAATATTTTCTCTCGTTTGTACTCGTGTGATCTTTGAATAAAGCAATCTATCTATGAGCAATGACTAATGAGTAATAGATTAATATCTGATTTGTTTCCTGTTTCATATTGAATTTATCCTCTATATCAGTTTGGTAAAGCGATGAACTGCTTACATACATTATTTCTGAACTTTAGAATTGTCAGTATGTTCATCCTTGTAAATGGATTAAAGTTTATGTTACTGAATAAAAGATTGATCTATTTATCTACATCCATTTTTTGCATGACTTCCTGGCCTAGTGAGGTTATACTGCGCATGGGTCAGGACCTCAGGCAAACAGATATATTCCAGCTGAAAGACGAGACGTCGGTGCCAGTAATCAGTGCAAAACGTTCGAATTCCATCATACGAGCGCGTCCATGCTGTTTCAGCACACTGATACCCGGGCTTACTCGGTCCTATTCGCCTAATCCCGTTTTGTCTGAAGAGTCCACCCAAGGGATAAGCAACTGTTACATAACAATAACAAAGAGATAAATCACGTTCTGTTGTAAAAATCCTTTTCGAATAACAATGTCTCCTGGGAGACGATTGCGTTTTTCAAGTGCCCGTTCAATTTATTGCCACATAGCGCCATGAAGATATGAATCGACAAACGCTCTCCTTTCCAACAAAGCATTTGTGCTTCGATTCAGTTATTAAACACGTTCCCCTTTAGTCTTTTTTACAATTATATTCACAATTGTTTTCTAACTGTTTGTATATTGATATGAATAGTTTTTTTTGTAAAAACTGAATTCGGTACCCTATTTTTGTTTCTACAAATGAGTTTTTTTTTACATGTTTGGAGTTACAGTGTGTTCATAGTTAAAAGGGAAAATGAGGCACATTTCGAAAGGGCTATGCATGTCTAAGTGCTGCTAGAAGCCAATCTCATCTTTAATGACTGTCACAATCTAATTAAAAAAGGGCAAAAAAAATATTTGGAAGAAATTATTAAATTTCGCATTAGGAACATGCTGATAGAAGACAACACAATCCACTTACTTTGCAGATATAGATGAATATAACCTGCAGAAAACAACTTGTCTAATTAGGACTTAATGTTGGCAGAGAACAGACCATGAAAATAAAAGCAATGATCTCTTCATGAACATTTTTTTTAAATAGACAGGGAATGCAACATTCAAGTTCAGCAGATACGATTTAAATGCATCGGATGAAGTCCTTTACATGTATAGATGAACTTTTATCCATTTGTCGGTCACTGAGAGCTTATTTCCTCGGTTATGAGTTCGTCTGTTATATCATTTTATAACGGATCAGGCTTTCACTAGCTTAATGACGAAACTCTCGTTAATTTCCCCAAGAACGAACGGATGCTCTAGGAAAACAGATTTGTTCTTTTTAAAGATCTTATCAACAAGCATGGGAATGAAAAAGCCTATTCGATTACCCAAACGAGAAAGCTAAATCGAATGAATTTAAAGAAGGCAAGTCTAAACTATGATAAATGACGTTTACCATAACCCATTTCCTTAAATTGGGATGTGTGACTGATCCAAATTAAATGGTACATCAGGCGACTACAGCAGCAGAATCGGAGAATCATGTAAGGGGTAAACGAAATCAAAGCTGCTTGTTGCAAACAGTAGCCTATGTTGGTTATGAATTATTGAAAATTCTATCACGCCAAGTAATGCGCCATGTTTGGTCTTTTATAATAAAACTTAATCATATATTTTTTTCTTAAAGAAATATACTGTGAACATTTCAAAACAAAATTATACTTGTCTTCAATGTCTCCATTATAGCACATTTTGCATGTCATTTAATTTCTTCGTAATCGTTGAAGATTAATTCGACATATTTAAATTCTCAGACGAGGATTGGTGACAAGCTTGTGATAAGCACTTTCTAATCGGAATACTTATTGAAAGTCGTCTGCTGTAAAACGCAAAAATGTGGCATTTGGTGGAAACGTGTTAAGGCTAACACAAATAGCGCTTGTGACCAACACACGTTCCAATTTTGCGACAACCAAAAAATAAAACGCCAATTGATATTTCATTTTCATCAATATCCACATAACCAATTAGTGAGCATCTAATGAATTGGTGGTGGGGCAAAGCTATCAATGTACATTTTCTCTTCTCGTGATTTCTTACCACGTTTGATTCATTAGCCTGGATTGGAAATCTTATACGTTCACAACAAAATATTCTACGTGGCCGTCGACAACACATAGTTTTTGTGTTTCCGAGTGATGTTAGACCCTGTTAACATTGGTACATGTCACGTTTTCTTATTTGTGTAACGTCATATTTTCTGTGGGAAATTGTGTGCAATTCAGAAATGGCATCGGCTCTCCATGTCCCTCCTATATTCAACCATAAAGCATGGGAACCGATATTATCCGATGTTTGTCATTAAAACAAACATCAATAAGCGACGCGTATTCTAAGCAGTCTCAGCAGTTTTTGTACCTTTTTAATTAAAATTTGTTGTATTAAACGAGTTTTCCAGCAAATTGAGAGTTCTTTCAGAGGCGCGTTTTTGTCATTCGTCATTCTAAACAATATTTTTAATTATCTCTAGGGTCTCTTCCTTCGAGCGTTTAAGACTTTTCCACACACAATCTGCGCTGCACGGATAAGGTTTCAAAACGTCGTTTTCAGCTTTTCAGAAATTCTAGATATGCTTTAAACCTCCATACATGAGAAATGTTTATAGTTAGATGCGTAATGTTGTTGTTTTAAGCATCGAAATCCTACCCCAGAATTTCAGAGAATAAGAGTATACAGTTTCGTAAAAGGGTAAAAATGCTTTATACAATGCTGACTGATTTTAAATCAAATGTCCTGTTTTGCCCGTTAGCAGCATGTCAATTTTGAGGTGTAAAGTAAAATAAAAGGACCACGAGAGGAAGTCTTGTTGTATCTACGACTTAAATCAATGTGTAGTTATAAAAGAATATAGAAAATATGACACCAGAAATATAAAAAAGAGTGAAGTTTTTTGTGGGACACGAAAGAAATGTTCAACGTTGACTGACATCCAAAGCACGATGCTTTATGGTTGTGATTGAGATCTTTTGTTTGACGACCGCATATCTGTTTAGTCATTTTACAACATAAAACGTATAAACAAACAATAAGTACTGGTCAATAAACAACATACAATTACATACATCTTAAATAATCACTTCTCCATTAGTGAGGATGATCTACATAAATGATAAGCTCATATTATGCGTGAAAGATGTTCAAGCATCATCTCTCATTTAAAATGAAACTTGATTTCTAATAAAAATATACTGTGGACATTTCAAAACTAAATGATACTCATGTCCAATGTCTCTATTATTGCATATTTGCAAATCCTTTCATGTCTTGGTATTCGTTGAACATTATGTCGACATGTTTGAATTTTCAAATGAGGATTGATGTTGGTAAATTTAATCATTACCACCTGGGTACCATTTTACTAAACAACTTACGGAAAATGTTTGCGTAAGTCATAATTGATTAACATGGATAACATCTTCAATGAAAGTACAATATTGCAATGTGACACGTCATTGGAAGCGTCTCGGAGAGACGATTCCAATGATCTGTTACTTTGCAATATTGCTTTGCCAAATATTGAAATAAAAGGACTTGTTGTTTTAGACTTACGCAAATCTTAAGCGTAAACTGTTTAGTAAAACGGGCCCCTGAAGACGACATTTTTTCTACTTGAAGTAGACGTCTTTCGAAAAGCTTTATAAACGGGTTAAAAAATTTCATTTCATCTGTTGTGATTTGTGAAAAGATTTAAATAGCATTTTGGCAATAGAAGACAAGCTTGTGACAAGAAAATTCTTTTTTCTTCGGTCGCAAAACCTTTTTAAAGTCGTCTGCGGCAAGACGCAAAAATGTGGTGTTTTGTGGTAATGTGTTAAGGCTGACACAAATAGTGCGTATGACAAACAGACTTTCCCTTTTTGCAAAAAAAAAACTCACGCCAATTAATGTTCAGTTTCATCAATATTTCATTAACCATTTATTGAGCATCTTATGTATTGGTGGTGGAGCAAAGCTACCAATGAACATGTTATATTCTACTGAATTCTTACTACGTTTTATTAATTAGCCTAGATTGGAAATCTTATACGCTTTCACAAACGTCTTTTCTTGACGTTCGGCAACAAATAGTATTCGCTTTGCCAATCATGTTAGGAGCTATTTACATTGGTACATGTCATATTTTCCTATTTGTGTAACGTCATATTTTCTGTGGGAAATTTTGTGCGAATCAGAAATGGCATCGGCTCTCCATGCCCAAACATAAAGCATGAACACTAACATTATCCGATGTCTGTCATCAAAGCAAACATCTATAAGCGACGTGTATTTTCAGCAATCTCATCAGATTTTGTACCTTCTTAATTAAAACTTGTTGTATCAAATGAGTTTTCAAGCAAATTGAGAGTTCTTTCAGAGGCGTTTTTTTTAATTATCCAGAGAGTCTCTTCCTTCGAGCGTTTAAGACTTTTCTATAGAAACCTGCATGGCACGGATAAGGTTTCGAAACACTGTTTCCAATTTTTCAGATATTCTAAATATGATTTAAACTACCCTACATGAGAAATGTTTATAGTTAAACATCGTCCTTTAAAGTTTCGACATTTTGCCAGGCCATAATTAAAGGGAGTAAGAGCATAAAAGGATAAAAGTGTCATATACGACGTTGAATTCTTGAAAATCAACCCGATACAAACATTTCAATTTTGAGGTGTAAATTAAAAAAAGGTATCATTGCATATTCTTCATCACAAAGAGTGCCACTCTTTAAGAATAATTGCCGTTTAGGATATTGTACAAGTGTTAATTGAGTTGAGTATAGTATAGTTTGAGTTGACTTTAAAAATGTCAATTTCTGAGAAAGTGAATGCTGATGTAGGTCGATTTCCATCTTTGTAACAATAGCTGAAATATGACATGGCAAATAAAGTTTCAGGAAAACATTTCGATACGGCCATATTTTTTCAAAGCATCTTAGATAAAAGAGTGTCATCTATCTGATGTTCTATCAATAAATTAATGTTTCCTGAAAGTATCGCGAATTAAGAAAATACGTCCTTTCTCGGTCCCTTTTCGTCAAGATATATGGTACTCAAAGCGAGCAAGGCCACTTAACCCTTAGAATGCTCGGTTATTTTCAAAGATTAGATTTTTGTGCCGTCCGCTTTCCAACACCTTTAATATATCTGCTTAATTTTGGCCAGCCGACAATTTACTTGGCGATTGGTCTGTGATTTAACCTGATTGCAAAAGCATGTAGTTGGTTCCTGCACTATAAGGACTTAACATAGAAAAAGTAACGTGCCAAGTATTTTGCACACATGCTCGCCTTTGGTGATCCCAAACTGTGATTCGTTTCAATGATTCTAGTTCTACAGTGACAGGAACAAAATCACATGATGAATAAGCTGTCAAACACGATGGTGCACTTCTCAAACTATCTCGCGTGATTGCTTCAGTTTTATTGCCATTTTCACAAATATTTACACGATTTTTCATATTTTGGAAAACACATCGATTGAAAAGCTTTTTGCATTTGGAGGTTGAATGTTCAGGATACAAATGCTTTATACAATGCTGACTGCTTTTAGATCAAATGTCCTGCTTTGCCCGTTATCCACATGTCAATTTTGAGGTGTAAAGTCAAAAAAAGGATCACTGCATATACTTCCCCATAAAGAGTTAAAGAATGATGTCACTCTAAAAGAACTTCCTACGATTAGGATGTCGTTTAAGAGTTAATTGAGTATAGTAATTAAAAGGTCCATTTCTGGGAAAGCGCATCATATTGTAGGTCGAGTTCCTTCTTTTAACCATAACTAAAATATGACATTTCAAATAACAAATCAGGGAAACATTTTGATAAGGACAGATTCGTGTAAAAGCATATAAATGAATGAATTATACTTTATTAAAACGCTCTTATAAGTAGAACGCTGGGTCTTTTCTAAAAAAGATATTGTGTCGTCTGCTTTCTTAAACCATAAATATCTGCTTAATTTAATTTAGAGAAGCAAACAGGTCAGAATGCTGGTTAGCCGCCAATTTACTTGGTGGCTGGCCTGGATCCAACCTGTTTGTATTAGCATATAGTCCGATGAAGCACTATATGGGTTAAACATAGAAAGCAACATGCCAAGTAATTTGCACACATATTCGCCTTTGGTGATCGCAAACTGTGATCAGTTTCAATGATCCTAGTTTTACAGTGACAGGAACAAAATTACTTGATGAATGAGCTGTCAAACACGATGGTGCAATTCTCAAACTATCTCGCGAGATTGCATCAGTTTTATTGCCATTTCCAGAAACATTTGCCCGGTTGTTTCAGGTCATGAAAAACACATCAATTCAAAAACTATTTGCCTTTGGGGTCGTTTGCTCGATAATATCAATCAACCTTAATATGCATGGGTTTACTAGATACGTTGTAACGTTGAACAATTGGGTAAGATATTTAAGATACATAAACTAATTGGAGAGCATTTGTCCAAGGCAGTTGTCATTTGACAGGAAAATATGGTTTTTGCACCATATAATCTAAACACTAAACATCATCATCGTTAAACTTTCGTCATTGGCGGTACCATTTCCGAGACAAACACCTGTCGTTTAAACACAAGCATATTAAATTAAATACTTCTAACAGCACCCTTCAATGGACTTGATGTCTAAGAGAACGTGATGCGAGACTTCCAAGGAGCAACTTTTTTTATCATTGAATTGGCCATTGCTTCAATAGGTATGGGTAGGTTTCATGTTTTCTCTCTCTCATATGAAACGATTGCTATATACTCACAACATTTCGGACACAAATTTTCACGAAGTTTGTATATTTGACTAAATACATTTTGGACAACCTCTGCAAACATCGAGAGTGGTTATACATCTGAAATGTGTCAAACCAAATAGCCTCACTTTGGCTATTACCTCTATGTTTCCTCACTTTGACCCCATTAGTACGGAAGTATTTAGAGACCAACGGGCCAGGACCCAAGGCTAACCCTCATATGCCCATTTACGTAGACCACTTATAACCGTTTTAAGTCACACAGTAACAGTTCTACGTCTCAAGCCTATAGGGTGTAAGAAGGGACTATTTATCATCCGACTGGTGCAACAATTTGCCACCGCGAGGTGGAGACGTGACGCGATACCGTCTAGATCTACATAATCAGCCTTATTACCGTCTCATGGGTAGGGATATCGGTCCTTTGGCTAAGCGTCACGTGACATCTTGGCTATCTTTCTTTCCGAGACATCACGTGACACTGGGGAGCTGAGGAAAAATTGATCTGTCCATTTTGTTTGTCAAGCTGTTTCTCATGTAAATATAGAGAAGAAACATCCGTGTGAAAAAAGTGATGGTCGTGGAGATTGGTGTTTTATGATGCTTTTTATGGCACTAGCAGCACCAATATGGCACAGAACGGTTATGCCAATAACGTATTGTGATGCAAATATTACAAAAGTATTAAAATATGTATTTCCCATAGACGTATCATTGAAGGCACTTTATCGAGTCTTTCATAGAGAAGAACCACCATTGCGACAAAATGATGGACGTGGAGATGTGTTAATTATGATACTTTATATGGCACTAGCAGAACCAATATGGCACAGAACGGCTATATCGTTGACGTATCGTGTTTCAAATATCACAACATCTTAAAACACATATTTCAAAATGATGTATCATGAAAGGCACTTTGACGAAAACCGACAACTTGTGCATTTGCGTATGTGCGATTCGAGGTTCACTGTACATAATTATCCGATACATTGCTTTTTGTCTATTGTCTAGGTAATGGCAATCTCCATATCCGACCTTTTGGAAAACCTAGTGTAATACACCAACTTTGTATTACGAATATAACAATTTAAGATGTTAAAACAAGCAGATAGCAATATGAAGAAGATGCATTTCGTAATATGTTTTATCTTGAATGCTCCAAAAGGAAAGCGTCATTTTCTTTTAAATGTTTCAATTTTTCAAAGAAAACATGCGGATGATGTATTCAATTTCGACCTATTACATCGTTTTACCAATTACCAAACAATAACGGCGCTTGACCAGTTTGTTGCAGACGACTCTGGAAAACTTTGTGGGAAAAGGAGAAATTGCCCGTAACGAGCAATTTCTCCTTTTCCCACAATGTTTTCCGCCCTATAGGTATTAGCAGATTACTTTTTTAATTTCAATACATTTTGAAATGTCGTATGCAACCTCTTTCAATTTGGGACGGTCGAAAATTTAACGTTTTGTAAAATTTAAGGCAAAGATCAACTCTCCGTTAGGTCTGATGAGAAAATCGGTCAAGGTTATTATGGGGTCACCTTGTTTGTCTCAGCACAATCAGGAATCTTTAAGCTTCTCATGATTCGTTGTTCGTGACGGCTTAAAGCTATACACCTTTCGTGGTAATTAGCATTACTTAAAGATACTAGACGCCATACACTAAATATATATAGTTAAAAAGTAGAATTTGCGTATGGTATTCAGCTATGCTTCTAACAAATATTCATTTAAAAAAAGAAATCGCCGAAATCGCGGTGTAAATGAAGATATTGACGGAAAACCCCTCGGCCTCGACTTTTGTATGTTACTACAGCTATATGGTAATTAGTTACGTCACGTGGGCTGTCAAGTGCCTGTCACGTGACGATGTACACCTATAACTTAGAAGATACTAGCGTAAGCGTCCATTTTTGTTTTCAGCGTGTAGTCTTAGTATCATGCGAGCGTCACGTGACCGGTTGTTCATAGCTTGACGCTATATTAAGATTATGTCGGATTTCCCTCGGATTTTTATAAATAAAAAATATCAAAATTTATCTTATATGTTATTGATTTCTCTGCTGAAATGTTAATTCAATCTATATTTCTTTATTTTCGAAAGTTTCAAAAAAATAATCCTATAACGCACAGAAACTTTAAGTTACCTTTCGATAACGGGAGTAGCTTAGACTATGTAACATCATTCGTGTTTTGTTAACACTTATAGTGCTGGAACCGACTTTACGCTTATGCAAACAGGTTATATCCAGGCCAGCCGCTAAGTAAATTGGCAGCTTGCCTCAGATTTAACCTGTTTGCTACTCTGAGTATCATTCCTCGTCGTGGTTGAGCAGATATTTAAGGTTTTGTAAAGCAGACGACACACAAATCTATTTTTAGAAAAATCTCCAGCATTAAGAGTTAAGAATGCTTTTTGTTTTACAGGCGGTAAAATGAATAATCCAAACTTCCCGTGATGAAGCATGTTTAGCGATGTGTTTTTTCTTTCAACATTTGAGAGACAAAGTTATATTTCTATATATCTGCCTCTCCAAAATTGCATAATATTCGCCAAGAATCTTCAGACCATATTTCTTGATCTTTGTCGTTTGTTTGTCTCCTTTAATCAAAGTACCCTTTCTTTATTATACCTTCGTCGGTAATATTCTGTTTAACCCATTCCCAAACAATAACGACTTTTGACCACTCCGTTGCAGACGACTTTAGAAAACATTGTGGCAAAATGAGAAATTGATCGTAACGAGCAATTTCTCCCTTTCCCAAGATGTGTTCTGCCCTATCAGAAGATTATTTTCAATTTCATCACATTTTGAAATGTCGTCAGCAAACTCTTTCAATTCGGGACAGTCGGAAATTTGTTGTTTGGGAAAGGTTTAACAGATGATAAATCGAGCGGAATACCCAATTTGAAAGACATTTCTAGTGGGAAGCATGCATAATTCAGTCTTCCATGTTAATAAAATGATGTAAAACGTACAAGTCTTAAAGCAACATTCTTTTACTGATTATCCCATAGAGAAAGAGAGACATCTCCGTGGCGATTAATTTATTCGATTTTACATACAGACTTACTGAGTTAGTATCTTCGTGTCCTTTCAAATGAAAACACATGTAGCGATAGTTCTATAAAAGCATACGGGAAGAATAAACAGCGTGAACCTCGTTAAAAACATCAAATTACAATAACTTTCACTAAGGCAAGTGACGTGTAGATCAATATGGCACATACCTTATCTATTAACAATACTATGTTTGGTAAATTCTATATTTTTTATGAGCAGTTTAATAGTTCAATCCAGTAGCAAAGTCACGGAAAACTACAAAAGATATCGCTCAAACGGACTATGCACAACTTGTCAAGATTAAATATATTTTCATAAGATTACCTCTCACCCATGCTTTCCTTTCATACCCACCTATACCATTGTATGAGAACATTCAAACGACTTTCGTAGAGTAGTAAAATGGAATTTCTGTAACACGAACAAATTTAAACAATACATTCAAAACTTTTGAAGTTTAAACATTATATATTATTTTTAATCAGTATCGTTTTCTATCATTCCTTTAATACAATCAGGATATTCGCGACTCTTTCTTATAAATGTTTCCCTTTGGAATTGCATGGATTATCTGGCATGTTTGCCAGTTTTTTTTAAAAACGTATTGTATTTTGCCAGGGTAAAAGGCGCCTTCTGTAGCAGATACCTTCAAAAAGCTATGTGCGATTTGAAATGAGTTATTCGGGAATGTGTGAGATTCTTCTATTGTTTGCTGAAGGTGATATTTTATGATCTCTCTATCATAAATACGATAATAAACCACGTTGACCGTAGAAGGAAGATAGCATGTGATTAGTAAGAAGTCTTGAATTGTAGCTCCGGTTACAGGTATACTGCCCCTTATGTAAAGATGATTATATGATATGAATTTAAGTCGTACACATATTCATTGTAAATGGAAAAACGTTGGTTAAAGAGAATTTTGATTAGATATGAAATTTTGAAGTAAATGGGTTATTAACAAACTATGACGGTTTTGATGGCGCTCTGGAACTATTTCATAGACATACTTTGTTGCAGGCGTATATAATGACACAACCAAACCAGAGGGTTTGATACCTAAGCCATACACAAAAGGCATACAAAATAGTTTACAGGCTTATATTATGTCTTCTGAAAACAACGATGTACATTTGATATGTATAGTAGACTGTTCCATTATTACATTACTCAAGTCGGTCTCTCATATGGAATTGTAAACTGGTCTAAACGGAATGTATAATCATAAAACAATGGTAAACCATAAAGTCATCTTCCTTTCATTTATGAGATTGGGTAGAAGTGATTGTAATCAAAGTGGGAATTGCTTATTGTAAGCATGTTACCACTTTATCACAATTATTTTTAAAATGTCCAGCATTATATGCGTTGAGGAAATATGTTAAGCAGACAGGATACACACTAGAATCTCCCTTGATACAGCTCGCTCAAACAAACATCTACATACAAGTGCACTAGACCCATGTTCACATGAATCCTGATTTTTCGAAAGTTATACGGCGTAAATGTCTAGTTACTTTGAAATTGTCTATCATTAGATTCAAAGTAATTTGCACTTTTAACAGGAGGCCCCTCAAAGCCGAAAATGAGCGATTTTTCTCGTATTACCAGATTTTTTTAACAAAAATATGTTCTGTAAATATCAAAGGACATTGCTTACAAATTAACGTTATAACAAGCAACATGCTAATGAATCATTTAATCTTACCTCTGTTTGCGCGTCTTCAACATCTCGCCTGGAATGTACCCTGTCTTAAATAAATCCCGAATTAGATAACTTCCTTTTCCGATCCGCTTAACACTGTGCTATTTTTCCCTCGCCTGCTCACAGGTTGACCCTATCAGATGGAATATTGCGTCGCCCGACCACTTTCCCCCGAAAAGTCCGTATCGGCAACAAATAAACAGAGAAATATGATCTGCTAATATCGGCGACGATTGTCGAGGGATGGGTAATTTCATTCGATTATAAATAATAGCTATTCGCTGAATCCTGTATGTGGATAATGATGTCTCCCGATACGATTCGGCACTGGTTTCCGATCAGGAAATCCGTCGCGAACGCTCCCTGTTACATAATGGAGGATGTACGTTTGTACTGCAGGGTATTGTCGCAGGGTATTAAACTAAAAATGTTCGTAACTTCAAAACGACAATCATCTTAGCAATATTGCAAAGTAACATGTCGTTGAAACCGTCTCTCCTACGCTTTATGACGTGTCACATTGTAATATTGTACTTTCATTAAGGATGTCAACCATGTTTATAAGTTTTGACTTTTGCAAACAATTTTCTTCAGTTGTTTAGTAAAACGGTACCCAAATGTTGGCATACTGTTTGGCGCTTCTGCTTTGTTCAAGAAAAAAATCTTTGCCTCATCTTTAGTGCCTTCAATATAGAGAAATATTTCGCTCTAGTCCATATTTCTACGTTAATGAATTATCCGTGCAAAGAAGTAGTTTTTGTAAATGAAAACGTTGCATTTTATAATATGCATTGGCCTAAAAGATATACTTGTATTAGTATTCCTTATTTACCGATTAAGATATTCTAGGGATGTTAGTATTTTTTTAAATTGCTTTGTACGTTTTTTCCGGAACTGCTTGCTGTAAATGATGAACGAAAAATGACAGCTAACTGCGGTGACTTCTACATTTTGGTAAGTTACAAATAGGGTGGTGCAAAGAATTGGGAGATAAAACATCAAGATGATCATGCCTTGGTTTCTGAAGTGTTAAAGGACTGTCCATGGGTATGATATTAATAGAGAAATAGTGATTAAGTCTGATTCTTTAATGGAAATCACTATGGAAAAGCAAAAGCGACTATCTATTTCTGGAGCAAAGATGCCTTTCGAACTCAAAGTTCAAATATTACAGTAGAATATTCATTTTAAGCAACGGCGTTATGATTTTGCTCGTAGTTAAAAAAGCAGGTGGATGCATTTCTTCGATTGTACTTAACATGGACTATGTTTGCAATCGTCCCAGTTATGCTAGAGTTCGCTCCAGCTTTCTTTGTGGAACGCTACGTATTATACCGTACGATCAATTTCCTTTGTGGGACAGGCCATTTAAGTCCCACTTGGAAATAAGTTGGTATTGGTAACAATAATATACATCTTAACTCACAATTGCTCACTATATAGGAAACACCTCTACATCGTGTCGATGCAAGTTTCGAACAGTTTCTCCTGATGAAATGATATTTTCTACCCAAAGTTCTAGAGGACATGATACTTTACGTTATTCAAATACGTCTCATGCAATCTCGTGTTGTTTGGACCTGCCACAAAAGACCATCTTAACTCATTACCAAATTAAACCAAATTTGGCCCCTTTGTTGCAGACGACTCTGGAAAACACTGTGGGAAAAGGAGAAATTGCTCCTAACGAGCAATTTCCCCCTTTCCAACAATGTTTTCTGTCCTATTAGAAGACCATTTTTCAATTTCGTCACATTTTGAAATATCGTCTGAAAGCTCTTTCAATTTGGGACAGTCGGAAATTTGGCGTTTTGGTAAAGAATGATGGTATCGGTATAATAATCGGGTTCTGTCTAAAACTCAATTCGATGCGGTTCATCCGTTGCGCCTTCTTTGAAGATATAACCCTGATGTCGCAAGATCTAGAAGGCTGGACTTATAATTGACTAAATTACAATAGAGACGACGATTTCCAATATCACGTAAGTGTTTCGTGCCAATTCTCCATGTTCCTTCTCCATTGCTCTATTGAGAATATCGAACATCAAAGCAGTCGACTCTCGCGGCAATTGTGGTACGCGCCAGTGAATTGGTTACTTTACGAGCAACACGCATGGTTACATGGTATTTTACAAATGCATCCCCCCTGAATTATTTTACGTTAGCTAACGTTATAATTCAGGGGGCGCGTTTGTAAAATACCATGTAACTATTGGGAAAAAATGGAAGCGCTCTGTGCAAATTGTTGAGTGTTTTTTACAACCGATTTGAGACAAGCTGACGAAAATTTAGATGTTGGCCGCTTTCGAATCCCACGTTAAAACGTTTTAGATATTTAAATCTTTTTTGAATCATATGGCGTTTTGTGTGGTTCAACATAGAAACTACATTAGTCTGTACTTATAAGTAAACATGAATTTCCATTACGTCATTGGAAGAAGAAACAATTGTACGAAAAAAAATAGAGATCTCGTTCCTTTCAATTCTTTCAAACTGTTTAACTCTTATAGTGCTGGAACCGGCTTCATGCTTATACAAACAGGTTAGATCCAGGTCAGCCTCCAAGTAAATTGGCGGCTGACCTGTGATATAAGATGTTTGCCAGTCTGAGAATCTTTCCTCGTCAAAGATGCACATATATTTAAGGTTTTGGAAAAAAGAAGACACAAGCATCAATCTTTAGAAAATTACCTAGCATTCTATGGACTAGTTGATTTAGTTAAATCCTCTATATGATTTCAATGAAATATAAACAGTGTCTGTAGATATCTTGTCGATACCTATTATTAGTTTACTGGCGTCGTCTTAAGGATTTTGTTCAATCGCATAAAGACTAGTGTCACGGACAATTTGGCTAACTTCTTTCTTTGACATTTCTATTTCCAACGCCTTTCAACATATGTCATTTATATACCCCATGCCGCATAGAAAATTACACGGGAAAATCTGCCTTTGCTGCAGACTTTCTTATGAAAAAATACGCAGTGTTTTATGTATGGGCTAGTATTTATATTCATGGACATTTTCTAGTTGTCATAAGATGCTTCAAATAAAAAGCGAGACGATTTTGATGAATAAACACACTATATGATTTAAAGAGGTAGTAAGAAGGTTAGATGTATGCGCAAATAGTTAATTGTTTGCTGTTTCTTCAAATACTACATTGTTAGTACTCCTAAAAATTGTCTAATAGAGACGAGTCTAAAGAAAAGATAAAAAGTAGGATGTATCAAATATGTTTCGAAAAGAACGCATGTAAAGACACCAAGCTCTGAACCCCTGATTGAGTTGTCGATGCATCAACCGAATTAGTCCCTATCAACTGATACATGGTAATAGAACGATAACGATGTAGGAATTGTCTAATGAAATACCGCTGGTTAAAGGCTTTATATAGCACGTATTCTTAGATAGGGCACAACTTTCATTTGTCCTTATTTACGGCGTTTTCTTTTCAGAGCGGTCACTCACCGGTCAAGTTCTGTCACGCCATTGTCCAGCTCGGCATTCTTACAGCGGTAATACGAGATTGCTTCTTTTTTTCTACACAGACAATGTCATACAAATAAGGCATATGCGAAGAGGGAATCGTATCGTCGGTCAATATACTACAGATTATTGTAATTCATTCACCAGTAAATAACAGTACAGGGGATACTTTGTTTACCTAAACCGGGGGGGGGGGGGGGGGGGGGGGGGGTCTTCTTCATGCATTGTTTCAAAAGCAAATAAATGCATTCTATGTTACGGGTACTTTTTTTAGTCTACTGATCGAGATTCTATTGAGCATCTAAAGCGTTTTATTGAACAACATAACCTATAACTTTGTGTAAGTTCAAAACGATATTTGTGCTTAACTCAATATTGAAATGAGCACTATTGCAGCGTAGCACGTCTATACAATTGTCTCTTCGAGACGCTCAAACGGACGCTTCACATGACAATTTTGTACTTGTTTCTTAACAAATCCTCATATATATACATTTTGATTTATGCAAATATCTTCCTCAACTCGTAAAATAAAACATTACCCAGCACGATACGTGTTTGGGAAGTAAGAAAAACGCAGCTAGGAAAATATGCATCTTTTTCGTACCATACAGCTATCTCAAGTTAAAGCAAGAAAGTCATAATTGCGGTGTACAAGGCAACTAACAGCTTGTTACGGACGCCAGTCATTAAGAATGCTCCAATAGGGGCTTTCTGAATTATTCGCATTATGCATTAAGGTAGCTTCAGACTTAAGTACTTTACATCCACCATCTAAAAATGGTCGCATAACCCTTAGAATGCTGGGTAGTTTTCTAAAAATAGATCTTTATACCGTCTGCTTTCCAAAACCTAAAATATCTGCTTAATTATGATGAGAAAAGATACTCAGAGTAGCAAAAAGTTTAGATTATAGGCCAGCCGCCAATTTACTTGGCGGCTGGCCTGGATATTACATGTTTGCATAAGCATGAAGTCGGTTTCAACACTATGAGGGTAAAAGATGATTTAATGTTTCGATTGTGTCTCAAACTTTCGATGAGACCTTCATAGACTTTGACAGTGTCGGATCTTTTTCCCATCTTCTTTTAATTTATCAGTACCGAGCCCGATATTCCAGAATATCACACAAAAATAACCTCGTCTACCAATCATTACGATTTAGAGGCTCAGACGGTTTGACAGAAATTGACGTTGTCACACATTTGCCAATTTTCTGTCCCGTTTTCAAAGAGTTTGAAATATAAACCAATATATTTTTTAATCAAACTGTCACTCTGCCAATCATGTTTGTCTGGGCATTTTTGGAAGGCAATATAGACATCAGTCTCTAATCAATTTAAATTTCCTATAGTTCGCCCAGTTCTTGTTATCGAAAACAAACTGCAATTTAATATGAAACACATATTCAACAAGGCAGTATAAATACATTTTGCCCGTTGAGTTTCAAGATGGCCAAACCTCAGCTTGTTTCAGACTGGGATCAAGACATTTTGGAAGCCAACCGTCTTTATAAACATGAACACACATGCACGTAGACACATACACACCCATCAGCCACACTTACCCAACATTTTAATTCAATTCAATAAATTAAATTTCGCACAGTTCCCATTAAAGAAGTATGTCTACTACTCACCAGGGCTGCTATCGTACATCATAATTCCTCTCTTTGGTCAAACTGGGTACTGATTCACTAAACGACTTAAAGGCACATCAGAGGAGAGTAGTACAAATGAATTACTGAAAAAATATATGGAGTTCTTTAATTATGTTCATAAAAGTTATGAGAATTAGTTTATGAATGCATTGAGACCCTATTAAAAAGACTCATTTGAAATAAGTTATTTTGTGCTTGAAATATAATTGTCTCCAATTCAATCATGTTTATCAACGGTCTGTTTGTTTACATATTCAAAATAACAAATTCTGATTGGTCGGTTCAAAAATAAATGTATCATCTGTCAAGGTCAGAAGTGAAGAATCAGGAAATCTGAATTATAAAACTTGTAAATCTGGGTTATTTCTGGTCTACTTTCATATTTAAGTTGTGCTGATGGTGTTTTCTGGTGATAACTTTTTGAATCTGTCCAAAGGTTTACCAAATTACATGGTTTGATATAGCATTAATCTCCTTTAATGGGCCTTTAAGGAAAATACTTGCCTAAGTCAAAACTGATACACATGGAAAGTATTTTCAATGAAAGGACAATACTGCAATTTTGCTTTGCAATATTGCTGAGCACAAAGATGAAATAAGAACAACGATTTTTAAGGCTTTCAGATTCAGGCTAACTTCAACTTTAAAAATAGATATCAATATTGTTGATAATCGATACTGCGCCATTACTATTTTGGATTATCATTTTTTGGTTGACGCAGGATTAGAATTATAGTTTATCAGCAACTATACCGTTCTGAACTCTTTTTATTGTTTGACGCAAAAAGAGCAACAAGATTAGTGCCACTGTTCTGGATTGGTTGTCATGACTGAAACAGGATTGGCATTATAGATTTATAGCAACAATATTGCTCTAAATTGCTTTTATTGCTCGACACGGCTCACATAAAAGTGTCAGAAACATTCGATATATAATCGACCTCCTACATAACATAAGCATCTATTTCTAACCTTAAAATCTCAATCTATGATGAGTGAATCACAATCTAGATTTTTTCTGAAATGCAGAATCATTTACAAATAAACGAAAGATTGCATTAACGAATTATTCAATTGACCTTCTTCATCAGCATGTATTTATAACCTTTAAAACTTCTTCCGTTGTAAAAGGACAAAAATCTAAGATTTTTTTTCTGCTGTCAAGAGATACGAAATGCTAAGATTGTCTGATGAGATGCATTAGCTAATAGAATATACGGAGTTATGTTTTTTTATCTTGAGCGAAACCATTTCACTGCTTAATCTAAAGAAATGTTTTCAAACTCCTGATGTCTGGTGTTTATTATCAAAATGCCTGTGTATGGAGAGAAAACAACTTCTTGTACTATTGGTATTAACATCGCGTTATCCGTATTTTAGTTTAATTGCGAAGCGAAGACAATTGTAGGCGGAAAAAGACCTGCTTAAGCTTTATAGTGCTTGAACCGACTTTGCACTTATGCAACCATGTTAGATCCAGGCCAGCCGCCACGATACTTGGCGGCTGGCTTGTGATCTAACCTGTTTGCTACTCTGTGTATCTTTCTCATCAAATTCAAGATGTTTTAAGTTTTGGAAAGCAGACGATACATACATAATATTTTTTGAAAATTACCCAGCATTCTTAGGGTTAAAATGGTTTCGTGCCGCTGGGTAGAGCAGTCGACGCCCCTTTATCCAGCCACATTATGTCATACCTCATGAGTATGGAAAAGGAAAGGCGAGGAGATATAGAAGAGTACAGTGACCGCGGATAAGGACTGTGTATGTTTGGCATCATTTTAAAGCATATGGCAGATATTGTGACATTAATCACAACCAGAGCAATCATAAAACAAAACAACATTAATTTGACAAATGAAATATTTATTTCCCTTTTTCCGCCCGCCGATAATCCATTCATCAAAATTATTTTACGATAAAAACAGACAAAAAAAAACTTATCCTTTTACTCCTTAACTATATGGTACATCGATTTTACCAATATTCCACAGCAGACTTTTGAAAACAATGAGGCAAAATGATAGACTACTTATACTCGGCAGATCATCCTTTTATTACAATAGTTGAATGAAGACGCCTGAATACGATAGATAGCTAGATAGATGTTAATTATCTTCAGTTTTTACAAATTTCTCGTTATAACATATACATTTACAACATAATATACATTCACACGATCAAGGCATTTCTGAAGTTAATGTCACAACGGTGTTTAAACTAATCAAAGAGGACAATCCAAACTATGTAATCACACATCATTATATGATGTCGACATTTTGAATTGATCTAACATAAAAAACTTCATATACATATTTACCAATATGACTAGTATAGATATGAGACTAAAAACCGTAACTTTACCTTTGGATGGTTTTTAACCATTGTCACAACTAGAATGTTTGTTTTGATTTCTATATCTTGTCTCCTTGTTTTCAATTCGGACAGACCACATATTTCTAAAAAGGCTCACTAGTAAAGTATTGTTGTCAAACAAATCACCATGATTGTATCTCCGTAATGTAGCTAAAGAACATACGGTATTCTGGCTTAAAAAAGACGAAACATTCATATCATGTCTCATACAGTTATTTATATGGCAGCTTATTCGAACAGACAAGGATTTCATACAAAGCCTAATCTAATTTCGGCTTCTCTACCTTCTTGTATAGAGACGGATTTAGGATCTATGGTATTTAGGATTGTGATTAATAAAGTATTTGCTTTTAACAACACAGATCATCCTTTGGTCTCTTCACTTCAATGTGTCTGTCTTCCTCTAAAGTTCTTAACTATTTACCACCTGCAGACGATATTTCTTTTTTACTCGAAGCAGACGACTTTAGAAAAGCTTTGTAAACACATATAAACTCTTTCAGTCCTGCTGTTGTGATATGTGAACATATTGAAAAAGCATTGTGGCAAGAGGAGAAATTGCTTGTGACAAGCAATTTCTCCTTTTGCCATAATGTTTTTTGAAATTCGTCTGCTGCAAATTGAAAATAGTTGACGTTAGGTGGTAATGTGTTAAACGTCGTCGTTCGTGTCAAAGAACAAATCATCGCGACAAATGTATTATTGCCTCATGCAAGACAAGGTTTATTCTCTCCCAAATCACAATGTCTTGTACAATCAGACGTTATTATGCGTTGTATCTTATCAATGAAAATCAATGTGGTAATCAATTAGATTCGTAAATTCTCTTTTTATACATTTTCATCTTCACTCCAAATGTTGTGTCTGATTTATCGGTGCTTGAATTCGTCTTATCTTTGAGAGTATATTTTTATATCAAACCTTTCCTCAATACTAGCAGTGATCATTCCATGTAACGGCTTGAAATACCGCCAATTCGATATTGTTATTGTGTAAAACAAAAAAGAAAGGCGGAAGCTGGCGAGTATTTCCGAATGTTTTTGTTTCACCGTTTGCATCCATAATGCCTATGATTTGTTTGTAATTTAATTCCGGTTTACTAAGGCCAGTATAACATATAACATATTGTATCGTTTCCAATGCGTTAGATAAATCATTATATCTAGTTTATCTGCTTATATTGGGTTTTGTTGTTATTTGGGTTAGAAAAAAAAAAACAAATGCGTGTTACACGCTGTGTTATATACTAGACTGGTACGTGCATTTTAATGACAGTTGATAAACAATTTACTCAATAAACTTAAATAAAACCTTCTTGAAGATAGGAATAAGAAAGAGACAAGATAATAGGGACCGGTCAATCTGACCTAACATACATAATCAGAACTATTTTACTAAAGATGTACCGACATTTGCCTAATAAGTCTTTTCATCATAAGAATAACATAAATACATATGTACAGGTGGAAAAAGACACACGAACAAGTTACGTCACCACAACATTTTGTATGTATCCGACATAGGCGCCTGTACAGGAAACCGAGTAGAATAGGGAGAATCGAAAGTGATGTTTGACGAAGGCCATTGTTTTGTACACGATATCTTAACTTGCTTGTTACAGCCAGATCTATTTTGGATCGAAAATTCGACTGTAAGTTTACCATTTCGAGATTTAAATAAGTTTAGCATTTGTTTTAATATGTTGGGTCTACAAAAGTTAAGCTGTACATTTGATGGACGTTCTCCTTGGAATTATGTTAACGTTCACGAAAACACGTATTATTCAAAGAAAAGAAACTTGAGACAGACCTCGAGTTGGATGGTCCATAACTGGTTTGCTATAAGAAATCCAGCATAGCAACCTCTGTATGGTGTTACAGGTGCCACCCTCTTAGAACAGCCGCCGAAGGAAGCATTCGTTCTGATATGTTATACACTCTTGCGGTCTTGCTGTTCTTTGAATAGAAAACGTAGTTACATTATTGATATCACAAAAGAAACAATGTTAATGCTACTGAGCCAATTACTGGATAAGATCAGATTCTTTGTCGGGGTCCACTATATTTCCTTTCGATCTTAGAAGTCAGCTAATATGTCTTTCATTCGCTATATGGGAAAACAACGTTTCTTTGACTCTGATATAAATGGCGTATTCAAAATACTTACGAATGGAACAGAGAAGTTTTAAATGATGCTTTCGAGTACAATAACGAAAGGTTCAATATCGGATACATTGTTATCCAGATCGTATACCCAAAAGAGTATACTGTTTCGGTGTAAAACCCTGATTTATGTAGCATCGTAGATACCATCAAAGTGCACAAGTAATATATGGAATGATTACTACAGTATTTACACAGAAGCACATCTCATTATTCACCAAAGAACGGTAGGAGAAGCAGTGGAATGTGAAGCTGAATATTTCACTTTAGAATAAAACTAGCAAGTTGCTAGGAAACGGCCTTAAAATGGTCATGTCTATTTGAAAATATTTACTCCAATCGTTGTACAGAATAGACAGATTAAAGTAATATTATATTTATGAGGTCTAGTCAGTATATTGCGCTCTGTTTTCATCAAAACAATTCTAATGTCTGTAATGACACTGCCATTGTTCTGGAATTACGATATCACGCCGGGTTTAACATGATTCCGATTACCTTTTATCTAGTATATCTCATTCAACCTTGCAAAGTGTATAGCTCAATTTATTGACTGTCATACTTCAGAATAGACGCATTTCCTCAGCTGTGGTAGCTACAGTGTGGCTCATATTATTCATTAGAAGTGAAAAAGAACAGGTGACATTATCTGTTGTCGCATTGTTTGTTAATGTCGATCGTCCAGGGTAATAGAACGCGTTAGAATAATAAATATGTATTCGATGGGTGTGCACATATTGTGACCAATTAGCTTGCATATGAACTAGACTCTTTTCCGGGAATATGGTCATGTGTAATTGCATTAGCGCCGTAAAATCACGTCAAAGCCAATACCAATCGTATCTACTCGGTAATCCCCGTCACAAGTCGGTAGATATACCTCGTAAGCAGTTCATGAATACACCAGAAATCCTGGGGGTAATTCGCCTTATTTCCGGCGGATAACGCACATGATTACAACATGCACACAGGCACCAAATATGTATTTAAATACACACAAACTGGTTATATATCACAATTGAATGTTGTTGTTTTTTACTCTTTTTCATTAAAGATTATCATATCAACACTTTTTTTGTTTCATATTTTGTCAATCGTATCTTTTCGGCAATCCCCGGCTTGTTCCGGGAATTTCCGAGTAGATACGATTGCAAACGGACATGCCCTTCGTTGCTGACCTACTTTCAAAATGGCTCCCCATTACCTCCGAGGTTATTAAGAAATGGCCAAGGTGTTCCAAATGAGCCAATACGTAACGATTGTAAGATAACCTCTGTAAATGTGACGTTTTGAGCGCACTCATGTTAGTCGAATTTGAACAACTCACACGTTTGTGTAAATTAAAGCCTGTAGAGGCCAATGTTTCAATGCGTCGAATGTTCAGGGTTCATTTGGGTACGGTATTCTGTATTCTTTTCTGGTTTTACAAAAACACCCGCTGTGAATAAAATCAACCGTGTCTTAATTTCCTCTAATTTTCGATTTTGCGACATGCCATGAACGCCAAACAGCGACGATTTACGTTAATGATAGAATTAGAAGCAACATGGTGTCGACTATTCATTTCCGGGGACCAATTACATTTCTCAATAAAAACACGAAACGAGACCGAATGAGTGAATCTTTTTAACGTCAAGGGGAAATCATATGCGATTCCATCCAATATAAGAACATAATGAACTAATGAAGAAAAATGACATCGTATTGATAACTTGTTTCTTTCAGACAGAATGAGATGGACATGTTCCAACTATCGGTAGTGAGCCCTCTACTATCCTCGGAGTGGGGTGGGGGGGTGGGGGGTGGGGGGAATGGCGGGGAAATGTATTAACGAACTCTTGTTGGTAAGATGATCACACTTAATGGTCGATGCTTCAGCCAAGACTCCATAGTTCGATCTTAATGAAATGCAAGGTGGATGAGGTAAGCTCGTTTACAGCAGAAATGTCTGTCAATTAAGCATAAGGTTTTCCGTGTTAACACGTACACCTCTTTCTATAACTGGAAAATAGACATCAACTTTTGCCTGAAATAGACATAACGTCCTAAAATAGTTCTTCCTCCTGTCTTGTTACCACAAATGTACAATTAAAAGTAATAATCTGGAAATAAGTCTCCTGAATTATCTTAAATTGATCACACGCTCGTTTAACTCGTTTCTTATAGACAATCTGATGACTGCCTTGTTCCAGTTAAAACCATAGACAGAGAACAAAGAAATAACAAGGAAATGTATTATTTATCATGATATTGGGTAGAAACGGTTGAAATTAAAGGGGGAATTGTAATAAGGAGCTAGTCATGCTTTTTGTCACGGTGATTCCTAAGGCCTCACCAGTAGCTATATTAACATGAGGTAGAATTTGGTAAGGATCTAAATACAGTATGTGAATCGCATGTCATAGATAGTCTTATGATCGGTCCAAATTAGATTGTAAACGTTATCTTTTTAAGATTGACCTTATAAGACATCTGCTGGTATGTTTAAATATGACCATTTTCTATGAAATAATAGATTAAATGAATTATGTCCATGAGGTTGGAAGTCAGTTCGCAGTCCAAATTGCGAACTGACTTCTAACTTAACCGACATAAATTCATCAGTTGATAAAACCGATCGATCGTTGCGTACCTGACGTTTTAAGCAAAGAGGAATAACTCATATGTGTTTGTTTAGTAAAGGCAGATGACATGTTAATTCATGTTCATGTTTTCATCGACGCCAATTCAGCGTCACTAGAGGCGGCATTTTATTGAATTAATACAAATATTTCCCGAGAAGAACCTGTGACATTCCATATGTTTGCTAATATAATTCGGGCCGTATTAACTTATATCGATTTGATTGCAATTTCTGCAATATAAAATCTAATGACAATTGGGTTCTTTGCTATTGCAGTTGAAAGCCGTTTTAACGTTACTGTCAAACAAATCGATACGTTAATCTGGGTTGAATTTTAACTTTTCGTCGTTTTCAACAAAATTCGAGTTGTATTGCGACGGTCAGAGCAATAACCCATGCTCCTGAAATGTCCTCACTATTATTGCACAATAATCATTCCGAACAGCTGACTGCTTTCTCACCTGAATACAATTGTCAAGCGAGCAAAGGGAGACATAAACATCAAATAACATTAGCTTTCCGAGGATTGATGATGATATTGACCGGACCGGGTCGTTTACTAAGGACATCCGCAGTGCTGGACATACATGGTACTGATCTGGGTATGATCTCAATCACTCGCCCCGTCTGCTAGTAGCCTATAGGGCTAGTCAGAAATGCATAATCATGAATATTCTTGTTCTTGAAACGGCAATGTGCGCTGGGGATGCAAATTCTAGCTGCACTGACAACTATTAGACAATGCATCACAGTCGATTTTTTCTTTGCCCTTCACCCTTTACCAAACGCCAAATTTTCGAATGGCCCAAATTAAAAGAGCTTGCGAAATGTGATGAAATTCAAAAATAATCTTCTGTTAGGGCAGAAAACATTGTGGGAAAGAGAGAAATTGCTCGTTAAGAGCATTTTCTTCTTTTCCCACAATGTCTTCCAGGGTCGTCTGCAACAAACTGGTCAAATGTCGTTATTGTTTGGTAAATGGTTAAACGAAAATTTTTAAAAAAAATGCCAAGATTTTTTTAAAAAAAGTACTCTATAATGGTACCAATACATGACTTTCATAATTAACACAATGTTTTGAAAATACGATTCTTAGATCATCTTTTCGTCGTAATTCACAGAATTTGTTTGTAAATGGCTTTCGAATTGGGGCATTCTAAACATGTTTTATGGCCGTATGGTTTGATTTCCATTTTGCCGGGACGAATGGCGTTATGCAAATTCGTAACGACGTTCAATTTCGTAGTTCAGGGAAAAACACGAATATGACTTGCTCTAAATGGAACTTGGAATGGGATATATCGACATTTTAATTTGAATGAAATTTCGGGGCTCGTTGCGTTTTATACTGGATATCAACCTTACCCGTCTAGATTCTAGGGTAATCGGCGAGATGCTTTTATTGAAGAAATTAAGGGAAAGCTTTTTTGGGGTTTTCACAGAGGTTCCACTCAAAAATGTGATATGTTGTTTCTGTTTTATATGTTTATAGCTCAATGAAGGCACGAACAAGATAATATTCTGTTCTTAAGATATGATATCATCATATAGTTAACTATGTGTTAGGGTTATCAAGTCATTATTCTCAAATTATCAGCGATTCAACTCTTTGACATCGCGTAAGAATATCAAAAGTAGTTAGGAATATCCGGCACATTTGTTTTATTGATTGAGGTTTGAATTAAAGAAAAATACAAAATATAAAACCACCCTTGCCTGTAAACTGTTATTGGTTTAAGGAAACGTCGAAAAGAAGGTGATACAAATCTGAAAACAATGCATATCATCATGCGCGAGCGATTGTTAGAGATTGACATTTTTGTGAGAAAATTGATATCTGTGTGTGAAGTTCGGCATTTCTGTATACATATCAATATCATTGCGAGAAAATCGATATATTTGTGCGAAGTTCGGCATTTCTGTATACATATCAATATCAATGTGAGAAAATCGAATTCTTTGTGTGACGTTCGACATTTCTGTATACATATCAATATCATTGCGAGAAAATCAATATCTTTGTGTGAAGTTCGTCATTTCTGTATACATGTCAATATAATTGCGAGAAAATCGATATCTGTGTGTGAAGTTCGGCATTTCTGTATACATATCAATATCATTGCGAGAAAATCGAAATCTTTGTATGAAGTTCGGCATTTCTGTATGGATATTCATCAATATCATTGCGAGAAAATCGAAATCGCTGAGTGAAGTTCGGCATTTCTGTATACATATCAATATCATTGCGAGAAAATCGAAATCTTTGTAAAAAGAGATCGACATTTTTTGTAAAAAAAACAACGTGCATGTAAGTTGGCCTGTCTGGGTGTTAATAAAGACTTACAAACACCATCAGTTTTTACGAAACAGACTATCAGATAGAGTGAAATCCCAAATTGTACTGTACTGGGTTTAATATCATCACAGATCCCAATGTATGAATGTGTTATTGGCGTAAAGATTTTTTGGTCAATGGAAAATTCGCATCGGACTGTTTTCCCGTTATTTCGCTTGAAGGGCAAGAACCTTGCACGGCTTCATAAGAATTCATACTCTCTAAGGATTGTTAACCCACTTCTTCATATGTTTTTGTCTGGCTTAAGTCCTAAAACATCAAAAGGGAACAAGATGGAAATTAGACAACAATAGTGCATTTGCAATCATTGGTAGAAATTATTGTGAGTTCGATATATCATACATTATTCCACCCTTTGTCAAAATGCCTACTTTATCTTTTAGATGCATGTGTTTTGATATGCATGCTTGAAATAAAATGGATTAACTCAGTAATCCATCATAGGTCATTGACCCAACAGTCTAACCTTTCAATAACGAAAAGTGACAAGAAGTTCCGCGAAAGGCTGTCTCTGCTTATTCCCCTGTTTTAACGAAAATGAGAATAAGCAAGAAAAACGAGACTATCCCATATTCAGGCGGGTGATCAATTTTTACGATCTTATGTCCTGGTTCTGGTGGTATATGATAACCCATTTTGTATATAAGAATGGTTATAGAAACACTGTAATAAACAATGATCTGAACCGATGTGTGTATTATAACGGCGTTACTTCAAAACCTCGGCAGAGAAATCGCAGTCGACGGGTGCGAATAACCTAAAAACATCGCCCGTTGACGCATTTTATAGGAACCCATTTGCACAAGCCATTCAGTGTACGCGTATACATTTATTTGGAAGTTTGTCTTACTGGTCAAATCTCATACTTTAATTTCAAGGACCTGCAAAGCAAAACCTATCGACATTTTCAAGAATAACTTTAGTACAATATTACCAACTTTGAATATGGAATAGTTGCATAAGCGGCCATATATTGTTTTATCAACGATTTATGAATTTGAAAGCTGACTGCTGCATGATCAATAATGTCAATGACTTGAGCGTTTCGGGTATTCCTACCTTCTTGTATACAATTGTTTCTTATATAGGTAAGTCAACGTCTATATGTCCCTTTGTATTGGTTATTAGGTTTATTTGCTCGTAATTAACATTACCATGGTTACTTTGTTACCATGACAACTTACGATATGGCAACACACGATACACTGGTTGTCTGTCCCAGACAACGTAATTAAGACGGGTTTCGGTAAAAGACACCACAAGGCTAGTCAATTATCGTATTTAGGCGGATGGGTGTACCGTATGATGTGCTTTACATGCCATTTACGTATTCCGAGAGCATTAAAACATGTTGCAATGATTAAAAAAAGGGAGAACAATATAATACAACGGAAGACTGCAAGCCCCTTTATAATTCACAAAATTCATTGCAACAAGCATTTGTCGTATGATTTCCTTATGTTTTCTATTGCAACAGCGAAGTCTATAGAATGGGAGGATTTAGTGTCATCATTTTTAAAACTAAGACTGTTAGACTGTTTACCTCAATTAAGAGCCCTCATAACAAACACCCAATTAAATACGACATCGTCTATCTAGATTATCCGAGAGTAAATTATCCCGTATCACCCAGTGGACCCTTTATATGATGGTCAGTTCATCATGCATCATTTGATGACAGAAGTGCATTAGCTGCTGTTGTCTTTTTCAGGTTTATCAGGACAATGGTTAGTAAGTTGAAAATCCTATATGAAATGACCCTTTTTAATTGTTATGCAGTCAATTGTATGTTTGATAACAATGAGCGTGTATACTTAGATTCTTTTTAACTCTGTTCTGTTAATGTCAGAAATTGGTGTATAAATGATGCCCCTTATTTCCTCTGGGGTTTATTAACCATTATTGTGCTGGAACCTACTTCATGCTTATGCTTAACATATCAGATGGCTGGGATCTAACCTGTTTGCTACTCTGAGTATCTTTTTTTAACAAAATTACCCAGCATTCTAAGGGTTAAATGGATGATATATATATTTCTTCGTTTGTCAAAGACGTAAATAATTTAACGAAAAGCTCTCAGGCACATCTTGTACAGTCGTGGCTTATTCACTTGAAGTTGAGCAGTTCCATTACTTTCCTAATTAATCAGTTCTCTGCACTTTCTTTGGTTTCCAGGGCGACACCAATGAAAATTCGTCCGATTTGAAGATCATGCATAAATCTGAAAACATTGCAGCAAGATCAACTTCTATTTTCTTTTCTAAATAGGGAATTCGGTTTTAAAAAATGAAACATCTTCATGTATGGTTTTCAGATCTCTCAAAACCTTTTTAGGAAGTAAACGAATCGATTGAATACAGCACTTGTCTTTGCAAGTGCATTCTTCAAATTATCAGACATTCATTCAATTAAAGAATTCCAATTCAATTGTGAAAATCCATCGTCGCCGCGTCCGGTAAAAAAACCGGCTTGATAGCGTAAAATAACACCATAGATCAGCGTAAACAGTCCAATTATTGTCACAATAATTCCATGTTGTTTTCTAGAGATCCTTCATTCAGATGAAAAATGTCTTGAAAGAGGTGTCAACTAGACATAGAAGATGGTACCCTAAAACGCATGTACAATTTAAAAGGTTTTGTACAAAGCGGGCATTTTTCTGCAGGTTTGACGACAAACATTTTCTTGGCACATCTCGTATATTTAAAAAGGACATAAAAAATCCAGTATATGTATGTACGTGACAGAATGTGGTCGATGCTGCAATCTATATGATGACATTGTCAAAGACTTTCTTGTCATACCTATAGTGGAGTGAATCTTAGTGTGAGGAAATTGACGACACAAACGTAGTGCAAAATGATGAAGCGGTTATTGAGCAAAAAGAAAAGGTAGAGTGAATTTTTGCATTTTTCAGTCTATATCGTCTAAAATCATCGTACACGCATAACCTCTTCGATTATCTGCATTTTGGAGCAACTGTTTTGTTACAAGCATTTCAAGTGTTGTAGAGGTAACTGTCGGGGATTTAGGAATATGTATCCCGGGTTCGTTTCCTTCTAGCAGTTCTAATTAACATCTGAAAAGTTCCTGGACATGTCACGTTTCACTAGTTTGATACTGGTACATAACCGAACAAGCATGCACATAGATGAACCTAACGTTACTAAAATATGTCTGAAATATCGTTGAAAACGTGCAAGCACAAATTAACAACATCGGTTTTGGTTTACAACACCGTTACCCGTTTCGAGTATATTTCTCTTTTAATACATAAAAATGAAGGCTGACAGTCGGTCTATAAATTGCTCCAAGAACCAGTGGGGTTTGCTAGACAAAATTGTCCAACCCAAACGCCATATACGATAATTTATTCAGCTTCAACATGATGCTGGTAGCTGTAATCTGGTTATTTACACTGTTTCAGATTTAACCCGTTGGTCAGCCCACTTATCACTGCTCCTTTCCCTTCCGTTAGACTTGTACGGGACGTTATTATTTCGGAACCACTTGACGCGCTTTACGAAATAATTGTTATTAATTTTGATGTACTTTAAACATTTTATATATCATATTATTATCAAGACTCAATTCATTTCCGACCTTTCAACTGCTTTCTTGCTGTGTCGTTATCACTGAACCATGAGTTCAATAATGGGAAGCCAGAAGTTTGATTTAGATATATCATTTGTCAAATAAAATAAAATACTTCTTTGGCATAAAATATAAACATTTTTGGCCATTTATTTGGTATAAAGTATAAATATCTCTTGCTATTTTACACATTGTCATCAGATAAAGAAAGGTAGTTTCGTATAGAGTAAAAAGTGAGATTGTTTGTCGTGTGTGAGAATAATGAATAAGCAAGTAAAGATCAATTAGGATATTCGTTCCTAGAGAAATTATACATGTATGCAATGAAAGGAAAGTTTGCCAAATTGTTTGATTAAACGCCTACATCTTGATCTATACTCCTAACAAGTGGTAAAGGGATGTTAATCTTGATGATAATTCAACATCACACAATGTATAAAACGTTTTAAATACTGAAGGACTGCATCGAGGATTACTTTATTTTGTATATTGGTGAGGTTTGGATGTTAATACAAGTGTGTAGAAGAAAAGTTATATCTAAAAGTTTTAAGCACGGAAATGTCTTATTTCGTTATGAGAGGTCTTATGTGGCCAATTGGTTAAGGTATATGTCTCGGAAATCAAGAGTTCCAGATTCGATACCGAACTCTACGGTTCTGTGAAAGGGTCCTTTGACAAGACATTTCAGAGACCTATTAGTTTATTGATGGATCAAGGAAATCCGTAAATTAACTGAAAATTGTTGACAAGGCCTAAACTTCATACAAGTAATAATCCTCATTTCGTTATGACGAGGGCACTCAAAAGCGAGAAGTTTTTGGAAAGTCATAGTCTTTCGCACACGTTAAGGAACTCGACCTCTATCACCGTTGTAAGCATCAGCATCACTGATAAGAGCAAGCATGTCTCACATTGAGTTAAAAACAACGCAGTTTAGAACTGTATGATTTTCAATGAAACGTAGCTATTGACAGCAAAACTTATTCCAAAAATCGTCAGTATGTCTAAGTATATACTGCCTATATGCTGTATATATCAAAACCGATGCAACCCTTTTTGAGATCAATACATAACACTTGACTGTATACAGTCTCTGAAAACTAAAGACGAACCAATACTGCTTCATTTTTTTTCTAATCAACAGTGCGCATGACACATCAATACAGCTGGTGTACAGTTTAAAAGAAATTTAAGTTTCAACTTCCAAAATTCCTCACACCTGTGAACAAGCAATTTTCGACCTGCAATTTAATTTTGAACAAACATTGCTTTCCAACCTGTCTTAAATATGCAATTGGCTTAAAGCAAGAGGAGATCATGTCCAGTTTATTATTTGACCATTACATTGGTGATCTTAAACTGTTTTTACAAGATAGCCAACTACGTGGAGTAAGTTAAGATGATATGAACTTTTAATGTATCGTTATATGTGGACAACATGGTTCTTCTTGGCAACAGTCTAGAAGAATTGCAGCATACTCTGAATATGTTACGTTCATATTGTATTAAATGGGGACAAGAAGAAAACAAAAACATAGAAATGACTTTGTTCAGAAAGGATGGTTTTTAAGGGAAAATGAAAATCGGTACAACCATAGGAACGTAGTAGAGACTCTGAATGATTTAAATTATCTTGGTACAGTTTTAATTTCCACCGGTACATTTTCTCTGAAACAGTCAACTTAAAAGCCCATAATATCGCATTGTATGAAATAAAACAGTATTGTTTAAAACAGCTTGTAATATGTCAGTTATTTGGTGCTTTCGTTGACATAACTCTCAACTATTGGTGTGAAATGTGGGGATTTGGCAAATCTAAGGGAATAGAGATGTTCCACTTGGAGAAGGGTCCACTTAAAGTTCTGTAAATCTATAATGAAGGTAAAAATGCCAACCAGCACGAAAACCACAGTGAAAAGAAGGCTATTCTTTCTACTTTGATAGACGCATTAGGATTATAAAATGTTGGTGCCTTACAGTTTCAACAGAGAATAGGTTAATCAACAAATTGTATGAATTTTTACTTTCGAAACAGTTTTAAATGAAATAACAGTGCTCATAACTCATTGGACGAGTATGTTTTTCTTATGAATGGGTTAAGCCATTATCAGTTATTAAGTTTAAAGAACAAAGAGTATTTAAGAAGTGGAGTATCATGTTTTTAAACGAGAATGCAAATAGAAAATATGTATTAATGATGTAATGTTGAAATATATTTATATAAAGAACACTTTTGAATGGATATAGAATTACTCTAACAAGACAACGATGTTCGTCCCATAGACTAAGAATTGAATCGAGTCAATACGGATCAAATAGAATGGAACGTGATAAGAGAATATGCCCTTATACTGAAGATACTACGTTTCATTGTGTCATCGTTTTTCCACTTTATAAAGATTTACAAAAGAAATATATAAAACCGTACCAGTACCGGTTTCGTAACGAATTTAACTTCACAAACCTAATGAAATAGAAAAAAGGACACAGTAAATAATCTTGGTGAATTAGTTTATGAAGCTTTTCTGTTAGATTAATTAAAAATATAGACCTCGTAAATAGGATGTATATGATCACTTTGTTTGCATTCATCGTCGTTGATTTGGTTGTGACAGTTTCGAGAAATCACACAAAATGGCTAATTGATCGGAAACACTTTCAAGCAGAACCTCTTTCGAGTATTACGGTTCGGAAGACCTTTTCAAAGTGGTGCACGACAAAGTCTCATGTTTTGGTGACGTAAATAGCAAGAACTCATGTCTTCATGGCAGGGTCAAACGAACGAAAACCGCCCAAATTTTCGAAAGAATGGCGAGGACAATTTCATCTTGATTTCTTGTTTCCATCTTTTTACGAAGTAACGGTAACGGGTGAAGTCTTTAGGGTTCAGTCTCGGCATCTATATGGTTCATATTTGACAAATCTATTGGCTTCCCACGCATGACCAAAACAACTTTGCCAAATATATGTACCGCTCTCAATCTATTATTTCGTAAGACAACGCCGATCCTTTTTGTATTACATTGGTTGTGTGGAATAGTTGTGGTCAAGGAACCCTTTCATCAAAGTACACAACCATCGGAATTTACTAAAATTCTAGTAGACTTATGATCCTACTTTGAATAAAAAATAGTATTGTAATGTTGAATTCAAATATAGATTTAAGACGTGTGGACCTACGGTATGCAAAATGTCCTAAGATTTTCAATACATTCTGTACAGAGCCGGCCTTAATGTCAAAAACAAGTGTAATATATGCATGTATTACATTTCGCAAGTGGTATATGTTTGTGAATAAATGAATGGGTCTCAGTTTAACTGTTAGACATTTTGTCTTGATAGTAAGGATAACGCTAGTAGTGCCTACAAAAATGACCGTCATGGTGCTATTAATACTATCGTTACTTTGCCTCTGTGTACATGTTAGATTAATATTACACCTCGCCAGTGATTTGTCGGCGCCGAAATAATCATCTTCGCTATGTTAATCAATTAAGGCCTTCGATCTTTGATCTTTGCCAACTTATTTCTCGGTATGATTCAAGGTTGAGGAAGGCCTGTGAGACGTATAAAGCGGTCACAGTGTCTAGTGTGGTACATCAGTGGATTGCATTCATAACCGCGGGTTTCTTTTGATACGATGTCTAGGAGATACGAAAACATTCGGTAAGTTTTTCGGTATTTACAACAACGAATACATTTTTTTCAATAAAAGTAGGTCACTCACCGATTAGATGATGATTACATGTATCCATTTGGTCTCCAAAACAAATGACAGAAAAGTTTTGTTAAAAGGATAATACTCATTATGTATCTCTATAATATATTTTGTTTTCGTAGCGGTCTCGGAAGTCTGCAGCAGATGTATTAGAGACCGGTAGTAATGAGTAAGGGATTAAGCATCGATGTCAATTAAAAGGCTTACAAGAAGGCTATTATGCTTATTGCGAATAAGGCAACTTGGTCAGGAGCAAGTCCAATGTGTTGACGTATTCTAGGCTCTCTAAAGCATAATAAAAAAAATTATGGTTTTTGTAATCTTGCACAAACAAGAAATCCTTAATCACCATTGCGTTGCTAACCCATCTTAACGGGCTTATTACCTACGATATCGTTGATCCACTGCCATGGTAACGATAGTAAATCCATGGCGTAATACGACTAATTCAAAATACTACAGGAAGTTAATCATTGGAAAGAAATTATCATAAATAAATACAGTAGATGTCAGTTGTACGAATCAAATCAAATTATAGACTGACATCAGAGTTAACAACAATTCATGTATTACTTGATGGACTTGATCGTACATCACAAGTATGGCTGTAATGGATATCAGATATTTGCAGATTGGATCTTTTTCTCTGACAGCATTACAATCGTAGGATTAACCTTTATCCAGGATTCAGTGATTCGATTTTAAGCAAAATTGGGTTTTTCTTTCAGAGTGTGATCAGTTTTGATTTGAATATCCTGCATTTCATCAAAACTCAATGAATCGGTATTCGCCAAGGTGCATTGACCCACCTAGAATAACATAAATGCTTTTGGAATCTCGACGATTAAAATTCTCTGTTATAAAGCATAGTACATAGACCATGGTCAACGTTATACACGAGGAAAAACATCGGTTAATCAAATTGATTGTGATCAATCATTCTTCTTGTGTGACTGATTCTACAGACGTTATACTACAAAATTCTTTCGAACCTAAGGGGGAATTTGCTCGTTATTAGAGAACTCTCATTTTTATTAAATTAATGCTTTCCCAATAACAACTATATATTTGTTTTTTATCTCATGTTATGTTGAAAGAAATATTGACGACTACTGAAAATCAAAACACTCTCTTCTCTCGGGGGAAATGATCAACTGTAGGAAAAGGGAGCTACAAAAGGTTGTTCATATAATAAAGGCTGTGTTGTTCATAATTAGCTTAACCCTTTACCAAACGCTAAATATTCGACTGTCCCGAATTGAAAGAGTTTGCGGACTACAATTAGAATATGTGAGGAAATTGAAAAAAAAAATCCTCTGACAGGGCGAAAACAATGTGAGATAAGGAGAAATTGCTTGTTAAGAGCAATTTCTCCTTTTCCCACAATGTTTTTTCCAGAGTCGTCTGCAACAAACTTTGTCAAAAGACTTTATTGTTTGGTAATGGGTTAAACCGACAAGTACCACATGAACTGTTGAGAGGAAAGAATAAAAAAGATAACCAGTGCCAACGATCGTTAGCAAGCTTTCTGTTCCACTTTGATCCTAAATGTGAAGAACTGTGTCGCTTTTAACGCAAAATATCGTCTTCAAATGAAAAGGAGAAATTGAACGAAAATTTTGATTTCGAACATGATCGTGTGCTTTCTAAAAGGTATGTCTACTCCTATTTCGGAATCAATGTTTGTCGAAATATTAAGTCGCCACAAATAACGTACATACACGTATTGTCTTTATGACATGTTATGGACCAAAAATGTGTTCCTTGTGCTTGCTTGGGCAGAGTTTAGAGTTCGATAAATACATGCCACTACTAGTACTGACCAACCGTAAGAGGGTGTGCTGGAGATAATCACTTTCAACAGTTAAGAGTTTGAGCTTCAAAAGAAGAGCACACAATTCAAACACTGTCTTCATCTTAATTAATAATTTCAGTTAAAGAAATGCTACGTGCTTCAATCGTCACCGTTATTATACACAAGTATTTATGTTGGAAAAAGATCAGCAGCACTTCATGGAAACACTTTAATATAGTCCTGGGTATCGTTTTTACTAAATATTTGATGTTAGAAAATTGCTTAAAGGCACATCAAAGGAGAGAAGTAAACATAAATTACTGAAAAAATATATGGAGTTCTTTTATTATGTTCATAAAAGTCATAAGAATTTGTTTGGGAATGCATTGAGACCCTATTAAATAGACTCATTTAAAATAAGTTAGTTTGTGCTTGAAAAAAAGTTGTCTCCAATTCAATCATTTTTATCAACAACCTGTTTGTTTACATATTAAAAATAACGAATTCTGATTGGTCGGTTAAAAAATGTGTGTATCAACTGTCAAGGTCAGAGGGGAAGAATCAGGAAATCTGAATTATAAAACTTGCTAATCTGGGTAATTTCTGGTTTACTTTCACATTTAAGTTGTGCTGTTGGTGTTTTCTGGTGATTACCATTTGAATTTGTCCAAAGGTTTACCTAATAACATAGTTTGATATAGCATTAATCTCCTTTAATGGGCCTTTAAAATAAAAAAAAACAGTCCCTCCAATTTCAAACACTACCTTCAGCTACATTGAAAAGTAGCATATCATTGGAATCGTCTCTTCGAGACATGTCATATTGCAATATTGTACTTTCATTTACACTAATATCCGTGTTTATTAGATTTGCCTTACGCAAATATTTTCCATATGTCATTCAGTAAAACAGTACAGGTTAGGAATAGACAGATGTGTTTTTATTTTCATTTTATCTATTTATCTAATTATTTTCTTATGATTAAATGACTGCGGGATATAGCAAACAACGGTCGGAAACGACTTAAATATACACCCCAACGTATGCAGTTACGGTAGGTAAAATATAAGAAGCATTGAAAGATGAACTGAAGCCAATGAAAAAACCCGAAGTCCCGTCAAAAAAAGTCTACACTCCAATCCAATCAGTGCAAATTGACAGGACTTGTATACGCATGTAGGCGGCAATAAGATGGGCTTCATGACGTCACGACTGACACCGAAGTCTTCCTGAATAAACCGAGTAAGCGTGACAAGACGAAAGAAATGTCCAGATTGCCTTCTCCAACACCTACGTGCCTGTAATTAAGCTAATTGAAACAATGCCTGGTCGTCACAAAAACAAGAAACGAGCTGCTTTTGATGAAAACGTGGCTTTGTTTATATCTGCCCTGACGTTTATATCTTATCCTTTTTTATCTTTTCGGTATGCTTTAGTTATTTGGTGCCACGTTTTCTATTATATCATCTTTAAATGATATACCAAATTGTTCAAAATGTCCCCATTAAGTGGAAATCACAACCTTGGATTTGATTGTAAAAATTACACAGGCTAATCACTATTGATGTTTCAAGCTGATGCGCGGAACTCCATTCTTCAAAAGAAAAGTATCCCGTATACTTTGCTAAATTAAGTTTTCACACCACTACCACTATACATACTGACTCTTGCAGTATTCCGTTGAAGTCGTTCTGAAAGGGACGCAGGCTTGTGCCAAAAAGTATTTATGATGAGTGAAAACTGGATTTTGACAGGACTTTTCGTGTAACGAACGGGCGGAAATCGTATTCGTTGTTTTTATTTGTATTGTAATGTTTAACAAACCCACGTTTTTATAAAATCTATTAACCACAGAATAATGCCTTAAAACTCGATTTTTGATATTTAATCACGGGAAATCTATTTATAATAAATTGAAATGCTTTCGAGAATCCGAATCAACACATGCTTTGGATTCTGAAGTACGTTTCTGTCTTTTCAAGATGTCAGTATACATGTACTACTTGTGAATATGCGTTTAAAATTGGTCTTGCTGTACAAAAATGCATTCATTTACTTTCAAAGTTTCAATGGATAAAGACAGAGTACAAATTATAAAGAGGACAGAACAAAACATACATCAAACGCATAGTACATAGTCGCATTTAACATAATGTGTTATAATAACATAGGTTGTATAAGCGTTTTGCAGAATTGGATTAGATGTGTAACATTTTGCCAAACGTTTTTAGTTCGATGGTCAGTGCAGTTATACATTTTCATGGTATTTCGTGACATGTACTACAGTTAAGTTATTATCAATTAATCGTTACAAAACTCTTTCTATTATCATACTCATATTTTGTGAGCGACGACCAATATTAGCATGAAGACATTAACTTTGAATGCGTTTGTTTCAAAGTCATGTTTAAACTGTATGACCAAAGTATTAACGGAGTCTAGCTACTAATGTATAACCGGATAACAAACCCAATCATAATCTTCTCGGGTCGGGGTTTCTGATTCTGTAGAGACTTTTGAATGTTTTGGAATAACACTTTCGTTCGCCTTTTGTCAAAATCAGAATATTGCGAAAACCACAAAGAAAACGATTATTATGATAAATTTAACTGCCTTTTAACACTCTTCCTGGGTAGGATATGTTACAAAAGCAGATCTACATGGGTTATAAAATTAGGCTCTCGATGCGGCTTTTTTGTATTTGAAAAATTCCTATATACCAGAACAAACACGTTTAACCAAACCTTCGAGAGTGGTTATCGTGCATTCCTGTACGAACTTTGTAATTCACCGGGACATAGGCATGATAAACAGTTAAAGGTATCTGATGCGTGGAAGAACCTCTGTGTTTACAATAGAACATTTAACTATAAGGTGTAGAGCTCATGTATTACTCGAGACGGCATCAGTACCTATACGATTACCAGCCATCTACAATGCCTTGGCGTCTTGGTCAATACAGGTAGGTTAATGATTGGCGAGGGGAAGTGGGTTGGGCAGATATATGTATACTTATCATTCATCTACAATGCCTTGGCGTCTTGGTCAATACAGGTAGGTTGATGATTGGCGAGGGGTGGTGGGTTGGGCAGATATATGTATACTTATCATTCATCTACAATGCCTTGGCGTCTTGGTCAATATAGGTAGGTTAATGATTGGTGAGGGGTGGTGGGTTGGGCTGATATATGTATACTTATCATTCATCTACAATGCCTTGGCGTCTTGGTCAATATAGGAGGATAAATGATTTGCGAGGGGTGATGTGGGTGGACAGATATGTGTGTATACTTTTCATTCATCTAAAATGCCTTGGCGTCTTGGTCAGTAAAGGTAGGTTAATGGCTGGCGATGGGGTGATGTGGGTGGACAGATATGTGTGTATACATATCATTCATCTAGAATGCCTTGGCGTCTTGGTCAGTACAGGTAGGTAAATGATTGGCGAGGGGTGATGTGGGTGGACAGATATGTGTGTATACTTATCATTCATCTAAAATGCCTTGGCGTTTTGGTCGGTACAGGTAGGTTAATGGCTGGCGATGGGTGATGTGGGTGGACAGACATGTGTGTATACACATCATTCATCTAGAATGCCTTGGCGTCTTGGTCAGTACAGGTAGGTAAATGATTGGCGAGGGGTGATGTGGGTGGACAGATATGTGTGTATACTTATCATTTAACTAGAATGCCTTGTCGTCTTGGTAGGTACAGGTGGGTTAATGGCTGGCGATGGGGTGATGTGGGTGGACAGATATGTGTGTATACTTTTCATTCATCTAAAATGCCTTGGCGTCTTGGTCAGTATAGGTAGGTTAATGGCTGACGATGGGGTGATGTGGGTGGACAGATATGTGTGTATACTTATCATTTAACTAGAATGACTTGGCGTCTTGGTCAATACAGGTAGGTTGCTTATTGGATACGGGGTGTTGTGGGTGGACTGATACTTTTGTATACTAATCATTAATCTACAAATTATTGGCGTCTTAGTCAATACAGATAGGTTAATTGTTAGCGAAGGGGTGGTGTTGGTGAACTTATATGTGTATACTAGTCATTCGCCATTCAATCATTCATCTACAATGCCTTGGCGTCTTAGTCAATACAGTTTAGCGAAGGGGTGGTGTGGGTGGACTGAAATGCGTAAACATTATTTCTATCAAACTGTTTTGGTGTCTGTCACAATTATGTTGGTACATGATTGGAGACGACTGGGTGAGTTGGTCTGACATTTCTATGATAATCGTTCATCTACAATGCCTTGGTGTCTCGGTCAATACACGTAAGTGAATGATTGGAGCAGGTTGGTGTTTGGTGGTATGACATTTTTAAACAAGGTTTTCATAAAACTGCTTTGACGCCTATCACAATGTAGGTACATAGTTGAAGACGAATATGTTGAAGGCGGGGGGGGGGGCTGATATGCGATTAATGAACTTTTATTTACAATGTTTGCGTTTCTTAGTCAATACAAGTAGGTGAACGATTGGATAGGGAATGATGTTGATAGTATGAGTAAAACGTGCGACGTCTGCTGGGACTTTCAATTTGAACCAACCAATTAAAACACCGGATGTAAACTTGAGCCATTCTATTTATAGTGTGGGTGAGGCCCCGAATGATCCGGTTTCCGATGCCCGCGTCCTGTTCGATGCGGTCCGTCTGGGGAAAACCCATCTCATCCGGTTTATACTGGAGGCGGCCCAGGGAGATATCGTTAATTGTAGAGACCTTCACGGGAAAACACCCCTAATGGCCTGCTGTTATACAAAGGTATGAAGGGGATACAAGGTGGTAAATCTTTTTTATTTGCTTAAAGGTTTGGTGTTAATTGTATCTATCAAGTTTCTGTTAATGATACGAAATTGAATGTGATGCAAGGTTGCAATATATCAATTGATCGAATGATCATTCAACCAATAAATGATCAGTCAGAAGCCTAGTAAACACTTTTTCAATTTATCAATTAACAAATCAATCACTTGTGCATTCAGTTTATCAAAGGATAAATAAGCATGCGTAAAGTTCAATTGAAGGAGCTTTGTCAATGTGCAATAAAGAAGAGAAAAAGACACTGTTACACAGGGTCTGGTTTTTTTCTTCTATTGTTAAATATGTAACTGGTTTAGTTAAATCAATTTGGCCAACTAATGTTTCTTTCTTGAACAGATCAGCAGTCAGATGGTCAGCGTGCCGTTTGAATTTGTTATATTACATAGCTGCAGTCTGTTATAGACTTACATAATGCGTTTATTAAGGTGAGATTGTTCCCAGCTCAGAGCCAAACAAGATAGCTTTGGCCTCTGCTTGACATACATTCAACTCTATCGAATATCTACTAAATAAGACAAAAGTAAAATTTTGTAATATAACTTTTACCCGTTTACAGGATGACCGTGCCCGTGACAAGACGGTGAGATTATTGTTACGCCACGGTGCTGACGTCAATCTGACAGACGATTTCGGACGGACGGCACTGTCGTACGTCTGTGAGAAGCGGTGTAACGATATCCTGCGTATACTCGTGAAGGAGCACAACATCGATCCGGATATACCGGATGTTAATGGTGAGTCCAAAACCGGAAGTGGTTAACTGAACTGTTTGCAAATGATAGGCGTCGTTTGGTTGAATGAAATGAATATCATTGTGTTCGACATGTGAGCTTTGCAGGTTTGCGGGTAAACCAATCCATAACAAGATCCCTTTTAGTTGTTGTTGTGACTTGACGTTACAAGTTAGCACTCAAACCGAGAAGTGCACGTCTGCACGGTTATTCATGTATGAGAATATCGATAATGGACAGTGACACTTCTTATTATCCCTGAAAAGGTAACAACGTGTGACAGGCCGGAAACAGTAGGAGTATCAAAGGAAATATAAGGGATAATTCGACGATTAAATTGACTAAAATGCATTAATATACACAAATAGCAGCTTATGTTAATAGTTTCTATCATTTTTATTTTTTCGGCACTGGTATCTCATTCCGCCTTGTTCAGCAACGTTGAATTTGAACCTAATGCGAAAAGAACTCCAACATGAATAATATCAACCTTTAGAAACATAGTTGATTTAAAAAAGAAAATTTTTGTGTCGCCTGCTTTCCAACGGCTTAAATATCTGCTTAACGTTGATGTGGAAATATACTCAGAGTAGCAAACAGGTAAGATGATAGGCCAGTAGCCAATTTACTTGACGGCTGGACTGGATCTCACCTAGTTGCAGAGGCATGAAGTCGTTTCCAGGACTATAAGGGATATGTTCACCATAAAAAAAAGATAACCTACCAGAAAAATAAAATGCTAGTCGTATGCCGCTTCACAGACGCAATTTGAATCTGATGCGTCAAGATAACCTCCACTTCAGCTTCCGGGGTTCTCTTTGACGAACTGTTCCAAACTAATCTAAATCGAATTGTTATGAATACATTTATCTTCAACATCTTCAAAATGGTCAAAATGTTCAATATGTGTCTGTTTCAGGCAATACTCCGCTATCCTACAGCGCGATGGTGGGTAATGATATCGGTTGTGACAACCTGATACGTCATTTCCGGCGCCTCGGTTTGAACGTGGACGTCGTCAATGCCGACGGATATACCCCTCTCTTATTGGCTGTCAAAGCAGGTCACTTGACATGCGCAAAGGTACTCATAGGACACGGGAAGGCATCCCTGGCTCACCGAGACCGGAAGTACGGACTAAACGTCAGCGAATGGCTGGAGAAGAAGGGGTTGTCAATGAAGGACATCGCTCCAGTGCGCCAAGACGGCCGAGGGCGATCGAGGTTCGTGAAAGCAGCAAATGTGGCCGCCATGTGTGCGAAGAAGGTGGCACCGGTGGATAACTACGCCTACCAGCATTTTGCCCGAGAAGGCTTGCACCTTGAGCGCCATGCGGACCATGAAGACGAGTACCTTTCGGACGCCACCACCGCTACAGGCGTCTCAACCGAGATAGGGCGTCGGTACATGGACAGGCGCTACAGCGATAGTCCGATATTAATCCGGGAACCAAACCAAAAGGTGATCTATCCGTCGTTCTCGAGGCGCCCCAGTAGACCGAAGACGAAGACGCAGGAGACGCAGACGATGCCGGCTCTGATTGACGACGAGTGTTGTAACGATCGAGACGATGACATCATTGATGACGATGCCGCCACTCAATTCACGGTACTGAAGGACAACTTCCGGTTGGAGAGAAACAGGGGCGGGAAATTCAACAAGCGGAACATGATGGTGAATCGCTCCTCCTCACAGAAGAGGTTTTCTCTACCGGAAGTTGGGGTCACAGAGGCGGATGAAAACAGCCACCGGAACTCGTTGGACGCAAGCATTCTTCCCGAGAGTCTTGTTGCCACCATCCAGCTGGGTGATGGACGACGTCAGAGTATCAAGATACATGCAGATAGCTTCAAACAGAAGGTGTTCTGGACACCCTATAATGAGAGCGAAGGGGATCCAGAGACGGCCAACTCATTGTTGTTCGAGAAACTGGGAAAATCTGACAGCGACAGCAACTGTTCCACAACTTTCGAGCCAGTGTTCGACTAGAATATATGCGACCAGGGGCAATATGGTCATGGAGACACTGTATTGTTGATTCATTCGTAAAGAGTCGTCTTAAAGCTGCCAGTACAAAATACACACAATTACACAGGATGTACTCGTGCCCTTTCATTCAAAACGTATGTCGAAGATGTCATTTACTAAAGAGAATTAAGGCTCCGATTACAAAGAAGATAGGAAACCTCGCCCTGCGTAAACATATGTTGATATTACATTTATGTGCAACCAAGGCCTCTTTCAGAAATTGTATAATTAGAGTTTTTGAGAAAGAACTCGACGTTTTATTTGTTGGTTCAACCACACAATGACAATGTTTATTGCAGGCTCTGACTGTCCAATGGTTTAAAAGTAACAGTAGATTTTGCCCATATACGAATGGCAAATATTCCCACGTTTATATACATGTACGATTGTGTTGATTTGGTTAAGTAGAATTGATGAAGACTGTAATTGTTTTATGTCGTTTTAAATGTATTTTAGTGTAATACTGGTACCCTAACATACTTGTATCATGTGTTATGTAATGCTGTCTTTAAGTGAAAGACAGCTACCATTACTAAAAAATTCATTGGGGGAGATAGATTCACATGAAACATACCACAGTGATTCCCATGAAGCGCCGAAAATACTATTTATGAGACCCGACTACTCATATACATATACATATATGTATATACATCTAGCCCTTAAAGTGCTGGCATCGACTTCATAGTAATGCTATCAGGTAAGATCCAGGTCAGCCGCCAAGTATTTTGGCGTCTGATCTGTGATCTTACCTGTTTGTTACTTTGGTTATCTTTCCTTATCAAAATTAAGCTGATGTTTAATGTTTTGGGAAGGGGACGATTCAACAATCTATTTTTTGAAAATTACCCCACATTCTAAGGGTTGACTTGACAATCCTTTATTGTAATTCTATGTGTGTGTACATGTATATGAACCCATAAACCTATAAAGACAGCTACTCATTGTATGTTTATTTCTGTTGTTATTTTACATATTTATGTGCCCGTAAAAACAAATATATGTGTTGTATCATTATGTACACTTATATTTACTATTTAAACGATAGCTCTTTATCATTTCTCTAAATGTGCTTATTTACCTCCGAAACAAAGGCTTTTATTGTACTTCTAGGGCTTTTTTCCCTTTAAAGAGGCACCAAGTAAGTAAGCATTGTGTATTTGCCTTTAAATGACAGTTTCCAATTAAAGTCCTGTGAACCTAACATTAGAATTATGCTTTGCATCGTTAAGTATGTAAATGTGTAGGTAACTGTAAAAAGACAATCGATTGAAAATATAACATATCACTTATAATATATTAAGACAAGTATTGTTTTCTTTTTTCTTGTTTATTGCCCAGCTCTAAGGGCTTTAAAACCATTTTACTCAACATCTAATGCTAAATTATGCGTAAGTCCAAAACAACGTTTCCTTTTATTTCAATATTAGGCTAAGCAATATAACAACGTAGCACGTCATTGGAATAGTCTCTCCGAGACGCCTCCAATGACGTGTCACATAGCAATGTCTTGTTTTTTAAGTTACTATCCATGTTAATCAATTTTGACTTGCGCAAAAAAGTGTAAGTCATCTAGTTAAAAAGTACTTTGTTGGCCTAGCGGTCATAGTATTGAACTTGAAATCAAAAGCCCCTTGTCCACGTGCATTCAAATAACAACTTGCATGGAATTACATATCTTGGCTTACTACCGATGTGACAATGGTTCTACCCGTTTCGACTGCCCTTATAGACTGTTAGGTTAGGAGCATTTCTCCATACATGATTAGCATTGTAACATAATCGAAGAATGTGATTTTGTTTAAAACAGTTAAGCAAAACAAAATGCTACATTTGCCTATTTTGTTACATGGAAAACCCCGCCTATGTGTCTGTGTTTGTCTAATAAGACATTCCCTTTACTTTTTTGTCATGCCAAACATTGTGTAACAAATAATCGGATTTTCTGAGTTTAAACAGAATATTCAATAGGTCATAAAATTCTGAACCTAGTCCATGATGATACATTATGCAGACCCACTAGGACAAACATCCTGATTTATCAAAGACATTCCTTGATACAAGTGTCCGTCACGAAACCATTTCAAAGGAACGGACGCTGTTTCAACAATGTTTCCGATATATGACGGTTTTCCTGGGATTCAACATAACTCTACTATGGCTCTGTAGGTTTCTTGTCATAGGCGGTCCAATGAATCAAGTTGTTCCGGTTGGCTCGTACCCGAGACCCCCGGGTTACAAGACTAGCCATCCGTACCAACGGACATAAAGAGTCGATTCAACATAGGCTTATTTTCAAAAATATCTCTAATCTATACTATACTCTTGGTACTCGTCCGAGTTGTCTCGTCGAGATGATTCCTCAGCGTACCTACGAAATGGGATTTCTCAACAAGCTGTTTATATACTGCGTATATCAAACATTGTCATCCCACTTGATATAGACATCTGCATTCAACCACGTGTTTTTTTTAAGGAATAGCTAATTCGCGAATAACTTGAAATCAGGGTTGTCTATTAACTATCGTGCATCCCCATAAGGGCTAGTGATCGTTAAGTGAAGCTATGCATAATATAACATGATCTCAGTTTGAAACCATTGCTTTAATTTGGAAAAACAGATAATCGATTGTAACACAGATATACCACCTTAGATCGATGCAGAGACCTAACTTAAATACCATCGACAGCAGCATAAAAAACTCAGAAATAAAGAAGAACTATAAGGATATATATTGCATGCATACGGAACACACATTTCCCTATGTGTCATTTAGAAATATTTATTTATCCACAGCCTTCCCCCAGAGATGTGCATAAAAACCGGCGTAACAATCACCTATAACATGTCAACCCTCAAAGTGCAAGTTCTTGGCGAGCGATATGCACAAAAGATTGCGTACCATTTTGGCAATAAAATGATACTCTACCTTTTAACATCTCAGTAAATTTCAGAAGCATGTACCACGTGAATTTGGTTTAAGACACTTTGAGTGGCTGTCGTAGAAGTAAACAAAAGGAGGACACTTTTGAAAAAACGTCATGTCCTATAAGCGTGTACATGTTTCATACAATAGGAGCTTGAGTCAGGGTCTGGTACATGTAAAAGCGTGAATTAGTCCCAATAATCTTATTCAAAATTTGCGGAGTGTAATATAGAAACACTTGAACACACAAACACACATGTGTTGTCAATCTCGCTTTTAATTTATTTATACTCAATATGTATAAGCAAATCCTTTTCACTTATATCCAACACATATACAATAGTTCTATATACATGTATATAATCTGTGAAACCGATTATCCACCATACCTATTCGTGGAGTAGAGGCAGAGCTAAGGGCGACCAATACCGGTTATTAAATGTCCTGTTGTGTATTGGCTTGAATGATGTTACACAGCACTAGATCAGTCCGAAAGAAAAAAACATAATAAAATACTGAGATTGGACCCTGAACAGCTGAATTGGTGCTTATGACATCGAGAAAGATAAACACAAATTCAGCAAGTCGTTTGATGTATAATTGATAACATGAAACAAACAAACAAAAACAGTTATAAAAAACGCTTGCAGATAACGCGTATTTATTCTCACGGAGTACAAAAACTATAACAGAGACACATTGAAGCATAGAAAAACATCCATGTAACTATATCGTTAAGTCCTTTTTTGCATAACACTATGACTCAACTACTGGAGAAACCGCTCTGATTAACCCGTATCGTGCTGCAACCGACTTCATGCTTATGCAAACAGGTTGGATTCAGGCCAGCTGTTATTTGAATTGGTGGTTGGCCTGTAATCTAACCTGTTCGCTACTCTGAGGATATCTGAGGTTTAGGAAAGCAGACGACACAACAATATAGTTACCAGAACATGAATTATCAGTTTTCTAAGGGTTAAATGAATAATTGCTCGTAAAAAGCTCGTCACAGATGTTTCTATTAAAATCACCAAAAAAAGGAAATTCTTCTGGTCTTTTTCACCTGATATTACCTCCAACCCAAACTCTAGTATCCCCCCTCCCCCCCCCCAACAAAAACGGGTTAAGTGAAGGAAGACCATCCTTTGGTGGAGGGCTGAAATCTCCTTTTCTCACGATCCGTCGAGAATTTGATGTCGGCATGGAGCTTCACGTTAGCATGGTGGGATCGGTCAACAAACCCGTTCATCCAGAAGGCGTTGTTCAAAGGCCCGTCGTTGTTGTGCCTCGGTGGAGAGACCACTCGTCGACCGCGTCCCTGCCGCCTGGGTCCCTGTTCGAGCAGCTTCAGGCGCTCTTCGAGCCGGTAGAGCCGTTGTTCACCGAACTTCTGTTGCTCCTCGAGTGAGTCGATCTGATCTTTTTGTTTTTCCTTCTCCTCGACGAGGCTGGAGATCTGCTCCTGTTGCATGTTCCTTTCAAAGATACCTGAAATGTACATACATATGTTAGTATTACCGGATTGCATTTAAAGTAAGTGAAGTACGCTGAAAATCGAAAATTGAAATTGAAGGCACGAAAGGCGTAGGAAAATGCACCAGCACCTTGCTTCATTCAGACACTTATGAAAGACGTCGATGCCAAACATAAATGATGCATGTCGGAACAGGTTAACCTTGAATGCAGTGTTTCTAAGACCAAACAGTCTTTGGTAGTGCAGTCTTCTGCAATAACTGTTGTTTTCGAAAAATCTTAATCTTTCCGCATGACCAAGATCCATTATTTATCAATACTACATAACAATAACTAACACAAACTTCACATGAATTATCATACATGTCAACAAGAAATAAGATAAGATATGATTTCTTATTAGTAAAAACCATGTTAAACCATCAAACCTCTTAGTTAGTCAGAGACGTTCTAGACGATCTAGTTGTATAAACGGTTAGAGACATGTATCTTGTCAGGTAATACAGCTAGATAGCCAATAGATAACCTCAGCGTATGTACAAAATTTCATATGGTATTCATGCAAACGATGACGGTTGAAATTGTTAAAGATGAATCGCATATATAAGCTTATATCCTTTCACATTGATACATTTAAGTTCAATATCAATCCAGGTTAACAACATTGTCATCTGTAGCTAAAGCAGGAAAATTTCATATGGTACTCATGCAATCGATAATGGTTGAAATTGTTAAAGATAAATCGCATATGTAAGCTTATATCCTTTCACATTGATACATTCAAGTTCAATATCAATCCAGGTTAACAACATTGTCATCTGTAGCTAAAGCAGGAAAATTTCATATGGTACTCATGCAATCGATAATGGTTGAAATTGTTAAAGATAAATCGCATATGTAAGCTTATATCCTTTCACATTGATACATTCAAGTTCAATATCAATCCAGGTTAACAACATTGTCATCTGTAGCTAAAGCAGGAGACAACTGTTCTAGAACGCGCCTTCCGAGACTTTTGCAATGAAGACGTTAAGTCATGCACCTACTTTCTAAGTATTCATGTTAAAAAGGTATGACAACTCCAAACTAATAAATAGTATATAATGCAAGCTAGATGTGGGAATGAATGTCAATCTTTTATTCGTGAATCCATACCTTCGTCCTGCAGCTCCTCAAGTTTATCAATCTTCTCCCTCTGTATTTCGTTCTGTTCTTCAATCTCTTCGAGCTTGAGCAGCTGTACATTCAGCTCTATTTCTTTCTCTTCCAGCGCCCTTTTGTGCTCGTCAAGACGTTTTTCCAGGGCATGAAGCTCATCAGATTTCTTCCGTAGGTCATCTTTCATCTTCACCCCTTGATCCCCGTTTTCTTTTAGACGCTTGTTATCGATCTGCAGCTGTATTATCTTTTGTTGGAAGACGTTCAATTTATCGATCAACGATTTATTCGTCTTCCTCAATCTCTCGTTTTCCTCTTTCACCTTCTGAAGGTCTTCTTCGGACGTTGGAATGTTACTGGTCTGTTTGGAGATCTTTTGGAACAATTCAGCAATCGTCGGTGCGATCCGGACGAGCTCATCTTCAAGCGCTTTCATGTCAACGACAACGTCGCCATTTTGTGAATTCTCTGAAACCGATTGCGCATGCGCTCCGCTGGATGAGGCGGAAGCTTGTGACGCTTGTAGCAATGGAGGTGGAGCAACATTCTCGGAACCGGAAGCCGCACTATCGGCTTGTTCTCTGTTGACAACCGGAAGTGGGTCATTATTCCTTGACGGTTGTCGTTCCGGAAGTACAGCCATGACCGGTGCAACGGCAGCAACAGGTGCGTTACCACCGTGTTGGTAGGAACTGTCGATCCTTACGCGTCTAGTTCTCTCACCAGTCTCGCTGTTAACCGTGCCACTACTCTGTTAAAGAATTATAACATTATCAGAGATTCTAAACATTTATAAAGAATGGGAGTAATTACATTTGCTTCTTATTGGTCTTTACTCGAAATTCCTTGTGAACTGTTCATGAATTAAGGGTGAATGCTGACCATTTATAAAAACTAAGTAGAGTGACCAATCGAGACGACACTAGCTATATGAGCTCATAGCATCACCTTTTGCCAATTACTTGTCGTAATTTGGTTTTGCTTTCCTGCGTTTACATTATGGCTACCTTAATTGGCTAAAGGACCAATCCAATTTTAGTTTGTAATGATTCTTTAATTATTTAATCATTCATGGAAAAGAAGCAAGACGTGGCTTTACATGTAAGTCTGATGAATATCTTCAATTTTCGACTTTTTTGGAAAAAGGGGAATTAAAATGCATTAATTATTAAATATATTGGTACTTACGGCTGAGGATTGTGCAGTTGACGGTCTCGACTCTCCAGCTGAAAATTAAGTATAAAGAAAAGTAGGATTATATTACAATGTAATGTGTAAGCAATGGAGAGTCTGTTACTTGGAATATGGGGGTATATTAAAAAAGAAAAAAAACCCGAATTTGGATCATTAGACCACTATGTTTTTTATGAAAAAAAGGAGGTTAACAATCGGGGCCAGGGTACCGTTTTACTAAACATTGTATGCTAAAAGTTTGCGTTCAAAATGATATTCCGTCTATTTCAATTATGGATTACGCAATATTGCATTGTAACACGTCATTAGACAGTATACAGTAACCCCGTCGCAGGTATTCAAATTGTTTCCTACATCCACAGAGGACAACAACCTAACACTGCAATTTACATAAACCGGAAATAGGCATGGTGGGATACTGTAAAACCGGATATTACAGGACGACCAACTTCAAAAGGAAACAATGTTGTCTCTTACATGCTCCATCCGGTGAAATATCGGCCTCTGTAATCGCTAAAGCTTCCGTCGCCATTCTGTACCGGGTCCCTGGGTCATCGCGGAGGATTGAGCAAAGCGCTTGGAAACCATGGCAACCACAAGTTATCACCGCGTTCAGGAACTTCTCGGCTGTAATATTTAGGAAAGAAATATGATGCTTTTCTCGTATTATTGTGATGTCGATTGTTGTTGTTAATACTTTACAGACAGTTGCTTATCATTTACAAAGACATTAATTTTACCTTTGTTTATCTTTTAGAATTGGGTTTCATTTGAAACACGGTCGATGAAGATAAATAAAATCACAAACATCATGGTTTCTTTTTCAAAGTAAATTCACAATACTAATATTGTTTTACGTGCACAAAGGGAGAGAAAGCCGATGAATTTAATTTGCTTTGATTTTCAATAGTTGCCGTTCCTATCTCAGTGGCCTTAAACATTGTTATCTTCTAATCGTACTTTTAACATATCCATCTGGTGTTCAATTGTAACAATCTGATTTTCATGTGGAAAATATTTTTTGCTTGAATAAACAGGCCCACAACTCCTGTATGGAGCATTTCTCATTTAAGTAATTGTATTAGGTTTATCGTACCGTAGTCTTCTTCGTGAATCATATAGTATTGGAAAATATTGAAATGTCAATAGCGCAATTAACCCTGTATTCGCATACTTATTAAATAGGTTTATATCGGGTTTTAAATGAAGTCAACAATAATTATTTTAAAGATACATCCTACTTGAAATGTGTAATGTTCGACCATTTCATTGCTTGTTAGTCAGTGTCGTATGTAATGCATTTGTCGATATGATTGGCATTGCGTAAATTTAAATAAATTCGTCAACTGCGTCCTAGAAGTATCGCATAAATGGTTAACGTATTTGGCTCGCAAAACGTGTACAATGGTACATGCATATGTTTCCATATGTTAATGAAGCGTGTGTGCTTCAAAACGACAGTGATGATATAAAAGCTTAAGATGCTTGTTATCAAAGTATGGCTAAAACCAAAGGTAGAAATGTGAATGGCTTAATTAGGATTTGATAGAGACAGCAGTTTAAAACACATATGCAACTGTGACTGCATTAGAGTAGATGTCTCATTTTACTGGTGTAAGTTCAGTCGTCTCAAGATATTGTGTGATATGGATATCTGAAACTGTTTGAAAAAATAACTGAGTACAGATGTCTAAAGCTGCGTATATATAGTTCAAAACAAAGATAGAATATGTTTGAGTTGATAAGAATACTTTAAGTTTGTTGAATCATTGCTGACGATACTATTTAATGTTAGAAATGTAAACTGACATTTGGAGAACAAACGGGCCTAAACATATCAAATAATCACTATCTATGTATGGTTTTGGCTATTTAAGGATTTCTCAAGCAAAAGGAAATGCGAAACAATTTAGACAGAGATTAAAAGATTTCTATTCACAAAAATGGCATAGTAAAATAAACAATTCAAGTAGATGTCACCACTACAAACACTTTAAATCATCTTAAGTTATTAGACGTTATTTAGTGATTGATATGCCATTCAAATACAAAAAAAAGCTTTTACTAAGTTCAGGTGTTTTAATTATGTTTTAGGGATTGAATTGGTAGGCGTTGTAATATACCAAGGGAAGAAAAAATACGTTACTTATGTCTTATAAATAAGAGCATACATGTACTAGCTATTGATTGTGACTAGCTACCCGTATCTGAATGCGATATCTCAATCTGATTATGTAATAAGTCAACATATGCCTAAAGCTGCCTTTTTAATGAATGTAACATTTTAGGATGTTTGTGTTAAAACATATGCCTATATCTACCTGTATTTGATGCGACATCTAAAGGTGTTTGTGTTAAAACATATGCCTATATCTACCTATATTTGATGCGACATCTAAAGCTGTTTGTGTAAGAACATATGCCTATATCTACCTATATTTTTTTATGCGACATCTAAAGCTGGTTGTGTAAGAGCATACGCCTATATCTACCTGTATCTGATGCGACATCTAAAGCTGTTTGTGTAAGAACATATGCCTATATCTACCTATATTTGATGCGACATCTAAAGCTTTTGTGTAAGAACATACGCCTATATCTACCTGTATTTGATGAGACATCTAAAGCTGTTTGTGTAAGAACATATGCCTATATCTACCTGTATCTGATGCGACATCTAAAGCTGTTTGTGTTAAAACATATGCCTATATCTACCTATATTTGATGCGACATCTAAAGCTTTTGTGTAAGAACATGCGCCTTTATCTACCTATATTTGATGCGACATCTAAAGCTGTTTAAGTAAAAACATACGCCTATATCTACCTGTATCTGATGCGACATCTAAAGCTGTTTGTGTAAGAACATATGCCTATATCTACCTGCATTCGATGCGACATCTAAAGCTGTTTGTGTAAGAACATATGCCTATATCTACCTGTGTCTGATGCGACATCTAAAGCCGTTTGTGTAAGAACATACGCCTATATCTACCTATATTTGATGCGACATCTAAAGCTGTTTGTGTAAGAACATATGCCTATATCTACCTGTATTTGATGCGACATCTAAAGCTGTTTGTGTAAGAACATACGCCTATATCTACCTGTATTTGATGCGACATCTAAAGCTGTTTGTGTAAGAACATACGCCTATATCTACCTGTATTCGATGCGACATCTAAAGCTGTTTGTGTAAGAGCATATGCCCATATCTACCTGTATTTGATGCGACATCTGAAGCTGTTTGTGTAAGAACATATGCATATATCTACCTGTATTCGATGCGACATCTAAAGCTGTGTGTAAGAACATATGCCTATATCTACCTGTATTTGATGCGACATCTAAAGCTGTTTGTGTAAGAACATATGCCTATATCTACCTATATTTGATGCGACATCTAAAGCTGTTTGTGTAAGAACATACGCTTATATCTACCTGTATTTGATGCGACATCTAAAGCTGTTTGTGAAAGAACATATGCCTATATCTACCTGTATTTGATGCGACATCTAAAGCTGTTTGTGTAAGAACATATGCCTATATCTACCTGTATTTGATGCGACATCTAAAGCTGTTTGTGTAAGAACATGTGCCTATATCTACCTGTATTTGATGCGACATCTAAAGCTTTTTGTGTAAGAACATATGCCTATATCTACCTGTATTTGATGCGACATCTAAAGCTGTTTGTGTAAGAACATACGTCTATATCTACCTGTATTTGATGCGACATCTTAAGCGGTTTACGTTAGAAAATATGTCAAACAACCATACACGTAGAAATACCTTTCATGCTCTGTGTGTTGGGAAGCACATTGAGTATATCACTCCGCATCTGTGGCGGGAACACACCCCTCTCTACGAACGCATGAACACATTCCTCCACGTTTAGTTCCTGTTTCAATAACGACCAGTTACGCCTAAGTCTTCGCTCGTTCTCGGGATTCAAACCCATTTCCTCGAGGCTGCGTGGAGTATATTGGTCGGAGCTGCTACTCTGAGATACCGGGTTGTCTTTGTTCACGAGTTGTTGGTGTTGAATGTACGGAATATCACATTAATTCATGGGATATCTCGTTTCAGTTCATTTTGATTTACACATTTAAATGTTAATTCCTTAATCCTGTGTCACGACTGTTTCATGGAAGATGTAATCGGTGGAGGGACTTGCAATAATACTAGTGTTGTGGACCAACCCTCAATAACGCAAACACGTTCCTAGTATAAATCGTGCTTAAACCTCTTCAATGAGATTTCTATATGAATGGCATTCCTGAAATGAAACGTTTTGTTTTCACCAACAAGCTGGGGTCCGTTATCAGAACAGGGCAGGGCAAAAGTTCATTAAAAAAATGAACATATAAGGTTCCTAGTCATAAAAACAAATACACTTTCATGAAAAATGGACAGTATACATAAAACATGCAAAATATCAAATATTGTATTACCGCTCTGAAATAAGGTTATATTCAAACAAAAAATAAAGGAAAACAGGAGAATTTCTCTTGATTAAAAATGACTTCTAGCGGATTTCTAAAATGAAAAAATGGACAAAATAGATTTATTCAAGCCTTTAATCCACAAATAATGATTTAGAAAAACAAACAGCGAAATATCTTTTTTTGTTTCATTCATGTTTGTTTTGTTTTTAAAGAAATATTATACTGTTTAAACTATATTTACTTGAGCACTATAATTCCAATCCCGTCGTTTAATTCAAACGCACTACAAACAACACATATCTCAATTAAAACTTCTCTATTTCCAATCTCAGCGATAGATAGTATACCTCAACCCTTGTCCAATAAATACTCATCTAAAAGTACCTACAGAGGGAGAATATGTAAAACCGCTCGTAATAATATCATTAATGAAAAATAAATCCAAGACGAGCAATTCCTCCCTTTGAAAACATTCTTTTTATCCTTTATTGCATAAGGTTTCAGTTTCTAACTTACGTTTATCTTCCATTTGATTTGGGCTTTTCCTACTAGCATATGCCAGGATGGGATTAGCGATACGTACATGTTGAATATAGCCAAGACAAAGGTCCCTATCTTTCACATCAGAAACGCAATACGTCCGTAGATCAGTGCAGTATCGGCTTATATGGTAGCGAATGCAGCATTAGAATTAAAACAGTTGTGTATCCAAACATCTTTATTGATACCAATACTGCGTCTTTTGTCTTTGAATACACTTGATTCTCCACAAAACCCTTCGCAAAACATACTCTACCTCATCTTAATGTGTTACAACGTAACTGTACGCTAGAAGAAGGTTTAGAGAAACCATTGTAACACACTGAGAAATTGCTCCATGAGAGCAATTTCTCAGTGTTTTGCAATGGTGTCTATTCAATGCTACAAAGAGCGTGTAATGTATCATTCTCAATGAGTGTTGTCTGCACTTGGTTTCAATTTGAATCAGCCGAAAGAAGAGTACCTAATGAATCTATGGTCTAGTTCATCTTGACCTACAGCTACGTATTATAGCAGACGACGTTCCGTTAAAATTTGACGGCAGTTTTATTTTGTATGACTTTTATGTTATGATGTGTTTATTCATACTCATTAGAAAGGATTAAAGCATAGTTTAATGTCTTTGGGCTAATAAAATCGTATATGCAGTAGATAAGATTTGGAAATATCAAAAAAAAATAAGAAGGGTTTTCGACATGACAATATTTTCTATCAGACTCATTGAATTAAATGTACTGTAGTTACTAAATCTTCCTTATTGTTTTTCGTTCCACAAGTAGTTTGAATGTTCATTGTTGATAACAACACTGATAATGCTTGCGCTTTACAAATTACTCGCATTCAGGAAAGGTTGAAAACCATTTAAAAATTAAGTTATGACAAAAGTAAAATGTGTCCATCCTTATCAATCGCATCTATCTTTACGCCATGGAAGTCCTTCCGAAAATCCTTAGAGATTTAAGTAATAAACTGTATCTTATATTGCTTAAGTCATCGATTTGTACGAAACATTCACAACTTACATGGACTTTATATGTCACTTCCAATATAAGGAAGGGATAAGCAAGGAGATAAAGGTAGAATGACACAGCGTATGTTAACTTATTTCTTTTGTTTCGTTCTCTGAAGTTTGCCAATACGATGATGACGCGGTTAAAAACATATTTATAAATCGACAACCTCATATGAATCACGCACATTTTGTTCGGTATGAAATAACAAAAACATCGTCAATCCTTGTTATTAAACAGAGACAATGATTGGATTCTTTATTCCAAAGTTGCTAAATAGTCTAGGGGAACAGTCAACTTGTCGAATGACCATCTTTTTAAACTCGCCATATTAGATTAATAACGTAAACTCAATTTATTATCATATATTGCGGAATATTTGTGTTTTCATTTGCGAAAAAACACGAAACGGGCTTCCATGCCTTTCAGTGATTTGATAGCATATTCTTGAGCATTTCATGATTTTGTATGAAGAAAATAAAGTAAGCACACGCATAACCAAGCGTTTGTGACCCAAATGATGCTGATATCTAAAACAAACACCGCTTACGTAATGGCATTTCAAATTTACTATACGTTTAAATAGTTTGTCTATTATATAGTCGAAAATATAAATGTGGTAATTCCAAATTTTAGAGGGGGTTATAGCTGTATCAATAATCTTTTTTTTTATGTAACACTTTAGAGATCAGTATTGGCATTGTATCCGTAGAATGTCCTGCTCGACACAACATTGAAAGCTATAAGACCGAAACCTGTCCAAATAAGAATCCAACTATGGAAAAAAGCAGACATTTAGGGAATCAAGGATGACTTAGTCAACTTGTCATATACCATAAACACTTCAACAGAAAAATCATGGATCAGTTCCATGTCCGCCATCTACTCCACTATAGAAAAAAGAGAAACATTCCAAGATGACTACATCACGCCACACAAACCCCTGGATGACCACAAACATCAAAAGACTGATTAGGAGAAAACAAAGAGCGTACAAGAAGGCAAAGATAACACACGCCAAACATGACCGAATTAGATACAAGAGAATTCAGAAAGAGGTACAGTTCCAAATTCGAAGGGCAAACAGAGAGTACCTTGCTGACACAGTAAGTGGTGATTACAAAGACAATTCAAAGAAGTTCTGGTCATACGTGAAGAGCAAGGGACAAGAAGCTTCTGGTGTTGCACCACTGAAAACAAGGATGGATCCCTCCAGAGTGGTAATGAAACCAGAGCAAACATACTGAATGACCAGTCTGTCTTAGCTTTTACACGTGGAAACGCCACCAGCGTGCTAGACTTAGGACCCAGCTCCACCCCATCAATGCAGAACATCACAGTTGACTGAAAGGGTGTCCACGAACTTGAAAGCAAGAAAAGCTACAGGACCATATGATATCCCAGCATTCATCCTCAAAGCAGCCGCAACTGAGATAGCACTTGCAATAGCAAAGCTGTGTCAGTTTTCACTGGACCTAGGAGATGTGGAGATGTCCCACAGGATTTGCGTGATGTCTCAGTTGTACCCCTATACAAGAAAGGAGACCGACACCAATCACCTAATTATAGACCAGTGTTCTTGAAGTCCATCACATGCAAGCTGCTAGAACACATTGTTCACAGCATCACCATGAAGCAATTTGACAAGCATGATGTTCTGAGCGACAGCCAAGACGGTTTTAGAAAGAGGCGCTCCACAGAAACCCAACTCCTCACCACCATCCACGATATAGCTTCCAATACAGCTAAAGGGAAACAAGTCGACGTTGTCCTCCTAGATTTCGCCAAGGCCTTCGATAAGGTACCCCATCCAAGACTGATGACCAAGCTAAATCACTATGGAGAACGGGACAAGACAAAGAGATGGTGCAGGCTTTTCTTACGAACAGGAGGCAACAAGTCATACTTGATTGTGACAAGTCGGGAACAGCGGACGTCTTATCCGGCATCCCTCAAGGGACCGTTCTCGGCCCCTTGTTGTTTCTGGCCTTCATGATTTATCCCCCAGATGCGATTAAGTCATCCTCACCCATGTTATTTGCAGACATCAGCACAGTCTACACGGTGATTGAAAGTGACCATGACAGACAACTTCTTCATGAAGACCTTGAGGCTCTAGAACAGTGGGAAGCAAAATGGCAGATGAGTTTCAACCCATCCAAATACACAGTCATCAGAATTGCTCCACGCCGCCGAAAGGTCTTAAACACACAGTACAGTCTCCATGGCCATATCCTTGAAGTGGTTGAGGCCAGTAATTATACCTTGGAGTTACCATCACTGAGGACCTCTCCTGGGAGGAGCATATAAACAACACCACAAGCAAGGACAGCAGAACCATGGGATTCCTCTTACGAAACCTTAGGGATGCACACCACCTGTTAAGGAAGCGTCATACAAGGCTATGGTCCGCCCTCGAATATGCCGCGCCAGTATAAGATCCATACCTAGAAAAGCATGTCAATGCCACTGAACAGATACAACGCAGAGCAGTGCGCTATGTTTAAAACGACTTTTCAACAAAGACTCCAGGATGTGTCTCAAATATGATTAAGGACCTGTCCTGTGAGTCCCTCGAAATGCGTCGAAGACACAACAGACACTCTATGATGTACAACATCTACAACAACCAAGTATACATCAGATCAGACAAGTATCTACAGAGTGACAAGACACTTGCGGCGTGATCTGACACTTCTTCACAGACATGGCACTGTATATAGTTTTAAAATTTTAACCATGGGCATGGGAATCTGCACGCCACCACCATGCACATTTGAGCTACATGCGCTCCTTAGAGAACCCAGCTCAGTAATTTGGAAGAAGATATTTTATCTGTTAGATAGTCCTTTTAAAATATAGACATTTTGCTACACTGACTTCTTTCCAAAAAGAACACAAAAATATCATATTCATAGTAATAAACCCAAATTATATTGACTTCAATCAAATGTGAACCTTTTCAAGGCACAATTGATAATAATTATGAAAACATTTTGTGCGGATTCCTTTCCAGTATTTTTGATTGGTTTCGGTAACTAAAACTGTATTTCCCGCCATATATCGTGCGAGTCAGCATTTTGTTTGTTTACAATCATGGGGGACCACAGCGATTTACCATTTAAGGCCGAATACGCGAAAAGTAGCCGCGCCTCCTGTAAGGCATGTAAAGGCGGTATTTCACAAGACTCTCTTAGGCTCGCCATTATGGTCCAGGTAAGTGACGATCGCTTATTATGATAGAAACATCGATCTGATTTGTGCAATTCGTGTAGCGTTCCCCACCACGCTTTTAAACTAATTAACGCATTTTTGAGGGTGTATCTGTTAATAATAGATTTCAAAGATTAACATGAACAACGCGCGGTTATCTTATGACAAGATACGACACTTGTTCATGATTTATATGGAACATGCTTTACAGATGTGACCGATATACAATGTGTCTTGGGTTTTCGTTTTACGCCATTTAAAGGCCTAGTCTTTGGAATGTCTGGTATCTTATCTCCCACTGGGCACCCTACAGGGCAACAATACAGTTCCACAGCATGGAGCAAATTTCCTGTATATTACTTGATAAGGAATGGGTGGTCAGATTATGCAATACCCCAACCCTTCGGTTTCTCATGATGTAGAATATTGATAAAAAATACGTGTTTGGTTATAGCTTTCTTTATCTACAACAAGGATTTACATGATTAACAGATTTTTCTTAATAAACTGACAAGAAATATAAAAAACATAATGAGTTAGTTGTTCAATGAACTAGCACTTGTCAAAATTATAAAATGGATGATGATGATAATATACTATGGTGATGATGATGATATACTTCAGAGGAACTATAACATTCCCTGCTGCAAGTCATTCTTACATAAATTAATCTATATTAAAGGCACAAATTGAAAAAAACAGTCCCTTTTAAAAATCATCCCAAATTCCAAAAATATATTTCAAGTCTTACATAGAAAAAAATGTCATTCTGCTTCAATTTTCATAATGTTGAATATCAATAAGAAATAAATGTTGAATTCTTGATTTCTTTATTTAAAACAATGACTTACAAGATATGTAGATTTTTCTTAATAAATTGTTAAGAAATGTGAAGAAAATAATAAGTTAGTTACTTCATAAATTAGCACTCGTTATACTTATAACATTGATGATGATGATGATGATGATTTTGATGATAATGTTGATGATGATGATGATTTTGATGATAATGTTGATGATGATGATGATGATACTACAGAGCAACTATAACTATGCTGCAAGTCATAATTACGTAAAATGATCTTTATATAAGGCACATATTGAAAAAAAAAAGAAAAAAACTACTAAAAAACCTTTCAAACTTCCAAAAAAAAATATTTGAAGCCTAATTGAAAAAAAATCAATTCTGCTGCTTAAATGTCCTCTTTAAAAAAAATTGTCAAAAGAAACCCATCAGTTTGACACAGTGCTATACATGGTATTACGTAATCCCAATTAATTATCACAGCTGGTCATCACACCGGGTGGGCATCTGGTTATTGGTTTGGGGGTCAATTAAAGAAGGACTAAACTAGGCCTTTAAACGTCACTGTCAGTTTCTTGTATGTTTATCTCCCAGGCTTGAGCGTTCCCACTAATTGCAGTGGAAAAAAGGGTATGGTGTGCTAATGAACAAAGATAAGATAAAGTAGTTATGTTGACTTAAGATGAGGAAAGAGAAAGTAGAAAACCTAAATTGGATATGCAAGCATCAACCCAATCTGAACACATTGGGTTTATCAAATGAAAACACCTCTGAAATAATAGGGATGATGCCATATTGGTTCCCAGCGGAATGACGTCACTTCACTTTCGTGTTTAAAAATAGATCTTATATGTGAAATCAAAAAGTCTTTAAATTTGATTGAGGAAACAACTTTACATGTCACAACCACAATATTGCCATTTGGTATGAGTTACTGATAAAAAGATTATTTAAAAGGATGTCCAACACTTCCATACACATTGAACTACTTAACTTGCACGCTTAGAAAATGTGTTAATTGTCGGATGCCGATTTACCCGAAAAAATGTAACCCTACACTTATATCCGAAGTTTTTTTCACAGCTCACGGAAATACCCAAGTAGTTCCGATTGGCATAAATCTTCACCCAAACCTTTGGTCTTTTAGACCAGCGACATTAATTAAACGCACAATCCATAAAAATATGATATATGCTTGAACACAAGCTGACCAGAATCCATTTCCTTACTATATTAACCACCTGTTTGATGACATTGTTGTTTATTGAGGAAAGCAGATCATTGTTTTTCATGAGAGTTATGTCATAAAGTCATTCTTATTAAACAATGGGTTGATATCTTAAATCAAGCATGTATTTTTTCAACTTGAAAAATACAATTTTACATACTTTTGAATGAACAAATAGTTATATATATCTAAATGATTGTATCTTTTCTATTTCAGTCTCCAATGTTTGATGGAAAAGTAAGTTGATTTGTTTTTATGGTGTCAGCTGGTGACAAAATGCTTAAAAACATACTCATAGGTCATTAAATTTCTGAATGCTTTCTGCATACAATTCATATTTGGCAACCTCTTAGCTTATGATATTTGTTAGTGTAGATGAAATTATCAGAATTCATCACCAAATACCCTTTGATTTCAGAATTGTGTGTTTTTAAAGAAAATAAGCTAAAAATTGCAACCTCTATGGCCTAGTGGTTAGAGTACAGAACTTGAACCTCTCTTTATGTGGGTTCAAGTTTCGGTGATGACATATGAATTTTCCGACTTAAGAAATGCTGATGATTCTACTTGGCTTGATCAGTCCTTATTAATAGTTGAGTAGTTAGTCTTGAAGTTTGAACTCTTCCTGCATTGTTAGAGGTCTTGCAAAAAAACCCTGAAGAAATGTTAATGCAATGTAGAACCCATATAAACACAAATATAAAAAGATGTCTCAGCAGACAACGATTTAAAAAAAAAGGAAAATTAACACCTTTCAAATGATATTGGTTTGAAACTATTTTTTCAAAGAAAAATTGAAATCTTCATTATAGGAAAGTACTCCATTTATCATGATTAACTTTTGAGTTCTCTGCTACATGATCATTCAATAAACTGGATATCTAAGTTCCTTCTTTTTTTTTTTTTGATATATATGAAGAAACATAACCTTTAGATCAGGTGTCTGCTAATTAATCAATTTTAATGGCTATTGAATATTTTAGATCCCAAATTGGTTCCATTATGCATGCTTCTGGAAGCGAGCGAGGGTGGCAAATAACCATGATATCCATGGGTTTGACAGTTTAAGATGGGAGGATCAGAAAAAGATCAAAGAAAAAATAGGTAAGTCTTATTTTGAAGTACTTTATAAAACATAGACAGAAAATTAATCACCGTCATGTTTATTGTTTAGGTATTACCTGATAGCTTGAAATTGTCTTTCTGTGTGAATGTGTCAAACTTAAGTCATTGTGTTAAAGGATAGAATCCATTTCTAACACATATTTTATTTATTTCAAACACATGTTTCATTCATCTAATAAACAATTCATTGATTGCCAAAAGTTACCAAGGTTTTGTGAATTATTCGCTGAAATACCAGAAGCATTGATTGGTACACTTACAGTCATGACATGAATGTCATTTACTATATGAATCTCCAATCCAATCTGATTAATATCTGGCTGGATCACCAATATGAATTTAATAGACTGATTACCTTTTTTGGGCGACAGGGGTGCAGAGGTAGAGCATGGGCCTCTTGTCCCAAGGGATCCTTATTGGAATTTGTGTTGGGTGATATGGAAATTGCCAGGACTAACCCACAAATCGGCACAAGTAATGGTATAGTACCCAGGAAGCAGAATCAAGAGTGAATTATCTAAGTTGTAAGAATTTGTTTCATAATCATCGTAAAATAAGTAGGTTTAAACTATTACTTTTTTATTGCGAGCACAATTTTTTTACATTGCAGAGAGTACCGGAGGTGGTGGTGATGCTGGCGAAGATGTAGGGCCATCTGCCGCACCCAGCGACTTTAACACAGAATATGCAAAGTCAGGGAAATCTGGATGCAGGGGCTGTGAAGACAAAATAGCAAAAGTAAATTGGATTAAAAATAGTTGAAAAAAAATAAATCTGAATACAATAATTGGTATCCTTATTAGCACAATTTATATGTATAAAAGAGATAATATAGGGCATCAACCTTTTTTTTCTTTTTAAGCACTTTACAATTTACAAGTTATCATTTTTTCGAGCCACTTGATGGAATGACCGTGATTAACTTATATTGAATTCATTTAAGGGCAATGCTGAAGTTTAGCTCATTTTGACCATTACCAATTTCAGCCTTGCTCACAAAAAGAAAACGCTTTCTCCTGTATTCTTCAAATTGGAATAGATGTTTATTGTAAATTTTAAGTATTCTGTGAAGCACTTCTTGTTGTTTATTTTCGACATCGTAGATCCCTGTTTGTACCATTTCAGGATGAAGTAAGGATATCTAAGAAGGACTTTGAGAGTCAGCGGGCCAAGATGTATGGACCTCAGGACCTCTGGCACCATGTGGACTGTTTTGTTGAGAAACGTGATGAGCTCGGATTCGGTACGGATATGAATGTGGAAAAGTAAGTAAGATCCTTTGTATTATAGTGTTAAGTAATGGAAGAAATTATTCTGGGCTTTAGCTTTGATTTTGATTATGGAAAAATAATAAGGCATTACAGGTGTGGCAAAAGTTAGTTGTCCATATTGCCCAGCTTGTCCAAAAGTCTTAACAGACAAATAAACTTTTACTGTATTCGGACAAGTGCAGAAAAGATTTGGCATTTACGGACAAGTAAATTAAAATATGTTTTCCCCACACCTGGCCTAAAAGTGAGAATTCAGTATAGGTTTATAGTCAATCCCTTGATGAAGTTACTTATTAAATTCTAATTTTCTTTTTCTTTGAGAATTTATAAGAATATATAGTATTGCAAGTTATGTTTTAGGAGATTTTACAACAATAGCAATCTTTATGCTGTTTTTTTTTTCAGCAAAATTTAGTCTAGAAATCTTTTTATTTTATATGAAAGAATGTTTGTGAAACTTGGAATTTTGTAGGAATTCTCAGGAAACCCTTCATGCCATATGAACAGTGGCATGTTTTAAAGGATAACAGAATGTAACAGATCAACTTTATATAAAATTATTCGGTTATCACATTTAATAGTATACTGATAATCTATGATAAATTAGAATAAAATCAAATTACTTTGATTTATTTAAAAAAAAATAAAAAAATATCACACATAGGATAATCACTCACACTTTTTTTTACCTGTGTAGGTTGCTAGAACTAAAACATGTTTGCTGAAAAGTATAAGTTTGCACTTCCCATGTTTTAAATCTCTGCATTTCTAAATGTAAACAGGATCAACGGATATGCACGACTCAAGGAAGCCGATAGGGACATGCTGGTGGAAAAGCTTGGAAAGGGGAGTGGTGGGGGCAAGAAACGTAAAGGGGCTGAAGCTAAAGGCAGTGGTGGGAAGAAGAAAAAAGCTGAAGAAACTGCTGAAGAAAAGGCACTTAGGGTAAGTGCTGAAAGCTGTATTCATTGAAATTAAATTGTGGAAATGTTTTATTGTCATTGAAAGGATGTTTGATTTAGTGAGCAAATTTGAGATCTTTGGACAAATGGAGGATCTGCTAAAAATTAGTTATAATTTTGAATGATTATCCATTGTGCAACATTGTCGAAATGATCAAACCCTTTCCTTTATTTATACTTACTTGAATACATGCATGGGTGAAAGTGTTCAGGATTGTTCCTGAATTTCAGGTTTTTGAGAATTTTTGTCCCTATATAATGGTATAGCAAACATGCCTTTTCAGGATAATGATCTACAGATTTCAGGTTTTTAAAATTCTTCAACTTTCACCCATGTGCATGTGTATGAAAAACGTAATATGATGAGAAATATGATCAAGTTGTATATATAGATTAGTTTATACTAATTTTATTTTACATCCATTGTGACCAAAGCTCTAAGCTTATTCATTTGACTCTAAATGACTGCTATCTGGATATATGACCAGTACATGTGTCAATATGTTGGTTAGTCCCAGCACTTTCACCTCCCCACCATCGAACATGGAACTGGCGATACCAGATTAACATTATTCTATTCTTCTGACAGGAACAAAGCCAGTTGATCTGGACATTTCGTGATGGGTTACAGAAGGGTGTTAGTAACCAGGCCATGAAGATTTTACTGGAGTTAAACAATCAGAATATCCCATCTGGAGAGAGCAAGGTATGTCTATCTATTACATACAGAGGTCTTGATTATTGTTTTATTCCCCCATCCTAACTGCTTTGTTTCAACATTTTATTTTGACTTTCGAATATTCTTACCTTTAAATGTCCAAGGGATCCTCAATACTGTCCAATTATTGGTGTATCTGGTTGCTTTGTTATTATCAGGATAAATGACTTTGTATCTGTATATCCGTAAATGTTTTCTTATGACAATGCCGCAAAATTCTTTTTCGAATACATTCTTGATTCTATGATTAGGTATTATGAAAATGTCTATTTTGCAAAGATATTGGTTGTACCAGTCAAATTACAGTTTACGATTTTGTTGGAAAATAGGTCCTAATATTTGAGACAGACATTCCTTACTACACTCTTACGGTATCACTTAAATTCTTAAATTATTCTGTAAATTGTTGAGACCCTGAAAAACCAATCACGTTACTCCCCACATTTTGCTATTTCAGTTACTTGACTGTGTATCGGACTGTATGGCCTTTGGTGCTTTAGATAAATGTCCAGAGTGCAAGGAAGGACAGCTTGTATATTCGTAAGTCTTTGATCAAATTTGGAATGATTTAATAATTAGTGGGAAATAACAGTCTGAGTCTTGATCTAATTATTTCAACAATTGTACATCCAGGAAACTATAACACATATATAAGGATATTATATTGAATATTTGGGAAGAACATGGAATGATGAACGAATGTGCTTCAATTTACATGTTAAGATAATTATTTGATTATGTGTTAAGCTATTATGATTTAGACCAACTTGTCATTTAAAGTTGCTTGTTCACATACGATATGAAGAAAATTGCAAGTCAGAGAAAAAGGTTGTTGAAACTAAACAGTTTTTGTATTTTCATGTGATATAAAGTTAAAAGTATGTATTGAAAGCAAAATTAAGATGTACAGTACATGTTGTACTGGGCTCTTCATTGGACCAAAATATTATGAGCCATTTTGGCTAAGCTACCCAAATTTTCTTTAGCCACTTGGATTTTTGCAAAGCCAAATTTGGCTAAGTCTTTTTAGCCATTTTAGCAGAAATATTAAATATAAATTACAGTTCATTTGTTCAATTTACAGACCAATTATTGAAATAGGCTAGAATGGTATTTATCACATAATAAAATAAATGATGTGTAAATTGAACAAATAAATAACAGTTCTTGTATCAGCCACTTCATTGTGTGGTTGTTCTTAGTAGAGTACTACATCCTATACCTCAATAAATGTTTACAGAACTTTGGGACAGGGTTAGAAAGACGACAGAAAATAATTAAACTTGCATGCATGCACCTGGCATGATTCATTTTTAAATAAAACAAAATAAACATTTAAAAAAGAATATAAAATAACTTTTGATTGTAAATAAAACAAAATAAATTAAACATTTTAAAAAAGAATATCTAACCTTAAAGTTTGCAGGGTATGCTGCAGCGTTTACGTGATCTGGGAGTCATTGAACTGGCAAGTTGACAGTACTTGTACAATAATGACGTTCTTTTTACTAAATGTGGGAGTTCCAATGCATTAAGATATGCTCATAAAAGGTTATATTTCCTTGAATGTTTGTTTTAATTACCATTTTTCACCGGGAGTCCCTTTCCCTCATGTTGTTGTTGTTGTTGTTTCGTTGTCCGTAAATTCCGTACCATGGAATTTCGTTCTAATATTGCATCGATGTAATCATTTAAAACGCTTGATATATTGAATGTGTTAACACACAAATAATGTTTTTTATTCGCGTGCTTTTTATTGCAATAAGTCCCATATCACCTTTATGAGTATCTTTTTTTAACGCAGTGAGCTACAGAAATAAGTATCGAAAACGTTTTGGTGCGTTTTATTATTCTGGTACCGACTTTAGTGTGACACATAAACTGAAACCGGGAACCGGCCTGTTTAAACGTTTTCATTAGACGTTGCTATTGGAAATATACATAATGTCTGGTCTCCGGATTTTCTAAAAGAGCGCTTTCACTAGAAAATCGGCTAAGGAACCAAACACTTCTATTTATATTTAAGCTGTTCAACGTCAAACTATTCAATTTTTAATTAATGATTACCACTCGTAGTGGCGAAAAGACTTTAGCCATTCTTCCCACTTTCGCCATTACAGACTCTATACAAAATGGGGTCAATTTTACTTTCGCCAAATTGACGAAAGGGTACATTTCTTTTTTCGCCAAACCAAGTTGACTTTCGCCTATGGCGAATGGCGAAGCTTTATGAATAGCCCAGTTGTAGATCTAAAAAATGTTGCAATGGTTTTATATTTAGAAACATATTAATTCACTGTATAACGGCTCTGAAAATTGAAATACAAACTAATTTTGATTCCAATGGCTATTCTCCAGTGTTTATCATACAACAGTACAGCTGTTGTGTAGTTGCAAATTTATCAAGTTTTAGCTTTCACATGTCTCCATATGTGAGAAAAAGCAGCTTTATTTATTTGACTGGATGGAATTATTTGGTAAAAAATAAACGACACCTGACAGAACACTGATTCATTTTTAATTAGATGGCACAAGACTGTGGTTTCTCATATAAATCCTTTCCTTATTTTACTTTGTTACAGGACAGATGGCTATAAATGCACAGGCAACATGACTGAGTGGACAAAATGTATGTACAAAACTAAAACACCAAAGAGGAAAGCATTCAAAGTTCCCAAAGAATACCATGATGTTGAGGTTCTGTAAGTACAACTGTCTTGTAATCATATAAACTGTCATTTGTAAGCACGGTATATCTTTCTTTCATATTTTTGTATTTAATGTATATTGAAAACCTGATGGTATTATATGGAAGAATAGGTTAAGCTCTAGAATCCTTGGTGATTTTTTATAAATAAAATTTCCTGTCGTCAGCTTTCCAAAACCTTTTATGCCTGCTTAATTTTGTTGAGGAAAGATACTCAGAGAAGCAAACAGGTAAGATCCAGGCCAGTTGCTAAGTAAATTGGCGGCTGGCCTGGATCTTACCTGTTTGCATAAGCATGAAGTCAGTTCCAGGACTCTAAGAGCCTGTGGATCTCAGGAGACTGTGTCAAGCAAAATTTAACCTTTGATTACAGTGTTTTGTACTGTATCTTAAAAGTGCAATGGAAATTATCTTGTATCAGGTCTGTAGTAGTGTTTGATCTTTTTTACTAAAGAGGGGAGCAACTTATTGTTTTGACTCAATGGTTTTCACAGAATTCCACAATTTTTTGTGTGTGCTGGCATTTACAGCAGCTGTATTTTGATGTTCCTTTGAGTTAAATACAATCACAAAATGCCATAAGAATAAGTTAAATAAAGTATCTGTGTTTTTTTTTATTAATATATTGAGGGTTCAGTGCAGGACCATAGTATATCCTTCACAAACATGAAACACTTACTATAGTATTGCATTTAACCATCAATATGTCGCGAATTGTTTTATTCATTTTTCCTTATTTATTTAATTGTCTGGCATGAATTTCAGGAAGAAGTATAAGTATGTGAAGCGAGATCGTGTATTTCCTGCTGTAACTGTTAGAACTGTTGAGGGACCAGTTAGTTCGTCCCTCGACTCTGTGGATTCTGCGTAAGTTGATATTTTTATTTTAGGATTAACATGCTTCAACATGCTTTACATAGTGTTGACAGTAATTCATTTATGATTTAAATCTCAACTGATATTTGATCGATGAAATCCATTTGAGGAAAAATGTATGAGGTCAAGCTCTAAGCACTAAGCCCTTGAATATTATAGAGACCGAGCAATTAGAAGATAAGTCCACAGAGTGAAATATGTATGTTGTACTGTCTTTGTCAAATTCATTTGTTGAACTTTTTTTTTTTTTTTAATTTTTTATGATCCAAGATGTTTGGTCTCATTCTCCCAATGATGTGTTACTTAGCAATATTGCATATGCTCTGTCTCTTTTTGTGATCGTGTTTTTCTGAATCATACAATTTTTGTGCATTAAGCTATATATAATACAAAGGTTGAAGGTTAAAATCTTTTCTCTGTTTTCAGCGTAAACCTTCATCCACTCGAAGGGTTGAAGTTTGTATTGTCTGGAAAGTTTACCAAGTCCAAGGCTGACATAACAAAGGCTGTTACCAGGATGGGAGGAAGTGTCGTATCAAAATGTGATAAAACTGTGGCAGCTTGTATAAGTACAAAGGGTAAGCTCCTTAAGCATTTGTCATGTTTCTCCTTCACCATGGTGTTTTTGCTTGAATTAGGAAGATGCCTATCTTGTTTTGTTTTTTCAATTTGTAATACTAAAACTGCTGGATGGGGAATCCAACAAGCTGGTGTGACTTTGAACTTTTGGGAAACGGCATAATTCTAAAGTAATTTACAATTTGTAAGCTGCCTTTTATAGGCCCCTGTTATATGATGCAAAGTAGCACACCTCGAGTTATCTATTTCTGTCCTTTAATAGACTTCGATTTTAGTGAGAGGTAGACTTCTCTCTGACTTATGGAAAGCAGATGGTTCTACCCTGATATGCCAGCCTCCATGCATTTGAACTTACTTGTAATGGGCAAATTTTTTCTTTTGTCACCATTGTTTCTCAATCCTCAGGGTACAAATGTGGGAGATGGAGTAAGCATTATTTTAAAGGAATTATTAAAGATCTCTATCTTGCTCTCTGATAGATGAGGTGGAAAAGAAGAGTAAAACCATTAAAGAGGCGGAGAAAGTGGACGTACATGTGGTTGATGAAGGTTTCCTCGATGCTGTGCAGAAAGGTGGTGCTGCCCTCATGGTCACACAACACAGTATTGCTAGCTGGGGATCTGATGTAAGTTTTGTGCAAAGGTTTATTTATTATTAACCTATTACCAAACAATGTCGACTTTTGATCCGTTGTTTGCAGACGATTCTGGAAAACATTAGGGGAAAAAGAGAAATTACTTGTAACAAGCAATTTCTCCTTTCCCCACAATGTTTTTTTTCCTATCAGAAGATTATTTTTTAATTTCATCACATTTTGAACTGTCATCTGCAAACTCTTTCAATTTGGAAAAGTCTAAAATTTGGCGTTTAGTAAATGGTTAATGGTATTAATCTCAAGAGCCTATTGAATGAATGTATTCATTTAAAACATGGGTGAAAGTGTTTAGGATTATTCCTGAATTTCAGGTTTTTGAGACTTTTTGTCCCTATATAATGCTATAGCAAACATGCCTTTCAGGATAATGAACTACAGTTTTCAGGTTTTTGAAATTCTTAACTTTTACCCATGTTAAAAGATGCTGAAAATCTTTATCCTTATTAAAAAGGAGTGAAACAAGTATGAGCTCATTTTGGAACTTTGATGGAATACTTGATTAAAGAATGGCCATGGTGTTGCTTTCTGATGCACATGAATTATGTTGCATGATTTAAGTGTTGACCTTTTCCAATTTTGGTTCAAAGACACATTGACCTGTTTGGATGATTTCATAGAATGGAAATAATAAGGTCATTGCTAATGAATAAACTCTTTTTAAAAGTTTGCTATAATGGCAAGAAAACTTGTTTTATCCTTACCAAAGGCATTTGAACTATACAAAAACAATGACCAATATATTACTGACATAACAAACTTTGTTTGTTTGTAAGGAAGAGGAGAGGGAGCAAGAGGAGAGAGAACAAAGAGAAAGGGAGAGAGGATAAAAGAGAGGAGGAAAGCAATGAGCCAGAGATGAATCACATTGACAATACATTTTTTTGTAAATATATTGTTTAAAATAACAAAGTACTGTAATTGTTTCAGTCAAATTCAATTATGCTGATTCTGATATAATAGAACTGTGATGTCATTTTAGCCATAGAAGACTAATTTTGATAAGATTGAAAGCTTATTTTATGAGATAGTCGGTTGAATGAATACAGGCATAGAATATGAGAACTACCCAATGATGAGAAACGTATACAAATTGTAATATGAACATTAGACTGAAGGCGTTCAAATTTGCATTAGTTATAAACCCATTACTAAACAAAGACATTCAACCAATTTGTTTCAGACGACTCGTAAAACATTGCAGGAAAAGGAGAAATTGCTTGAAACAAGCAATTTGTCCTTTTCCTACAATGTTTTCTGCCCCTTCAGAAGATTATTTTGCAATTTCATCACATTTTGAAATGTCGTCTGCCCCATCTTTCAATTTGGGACTGTCAAAAATTTAGTGTTTGGTAATGGGTTAACTCCATTTGATTTTGCATTAGATGAAATCTTGATCCTTCATTTTCATTTTTTAACACCAACAAGTGATCAACTAGCAACTTCATCCATTCAAATTTGACGGAGCACTGGTTTTGTATTTATTAGGGATGGGAACAAATAGTGAAATCACTATTCGAATATTCGACTAGAGCTATTCGAATATATTCGAATATTCGATTTTAGAATTCGTTTTGATGTCCGAATGTCTGCATGTCCGAATACTAGTACACTAGTCCTCTGTTCAAACCTTTTGTGTATAGCCGATATCTCAGGTCGCCTTCGACTTGTCGGCAGAACGAGTAAAGAAATTCCAGACACGTGATGGAGACACTGTGATGTTTATCGAATAGATGTAGAAATTAGAATGAAGATAAGTTTGACAAGTTATTCTGAAGAAAAATATACTTTCTAACACATTATTTGATAGGTCTTCATGCATATGCAATCATGATTACGATTGGTTATTGAAAGAGTAATTGTTTAATTTCACGACAAACAAGTTACGTGATTGGTTGACACTGACAATTGTCAATTAGCGTGGTTGACTTGATTTCGATAATAAGGAGCATGTGCAGATCATTAAGGTGTTAGATTTAGCGGCTTAAAATCAACTATTTTCACATTTAGGAACTAATCGTTTTGCAAACTGTCAAAAGATGTGGTAATTTGTCACAGGTGTTTTACTGTGTGACATACGTTGTAAAAACATCGTAACTGCACCTGGGAGCTAGGCACATTCTTCGATATTTGGGATCGGTTAAGAGGAAGAAAATGAAAATAAAACATTATTTTTGAATAAAATTTATGGTAAACATACAGTAATATGGGTTCATTAAAATCGAATATTCGAATACTATTTTGCTATTCGAATATTCGACCCGCTATTCGAATATTCGTTCCCATCCCTAGTATTTATGTACGTATCCACGAAGGACAATCAAGAGAGACTCTTAAAAAGATGATGAAACCATGTCCTCAATTGATAAAAAATAATTAAGTTTTGACTAATAAACTTATACACTTTCCACAGTTCAATTGATGTAAATGAAAAAGTACAGTGTAATCTAAACTAACTGCAAGTTTATAATAGATATGAATGACTTTGTTGAAGGAATGCTTCTTGCTTTTTTTACAGCCTGAGAAGAGAATTGGTCAATCTATGGCATCAAAAAGTGTGGGGAAGAGCACAGCCTCCAAGAAAAGGGAAGAAGGTAGGATGATACAGCTGTTTAACTTGCATTAAAAATCCACTTGACAAATGGGTAGAGTCTGCAAACCAGACAAATTGAAGTTCATTTTTTGCGCTCTAAACATCTGTTTTAATTTTTTTTAACTACCTGTATATCAATTTTTTGAATTCTACATAAGAAATCATTTTACAAAGATCTGAAGCTAACAACTTGGAACATCCTGATCTGGTAAAGAAATTAAATCTTTATTTTTAAATCGTTTTTAGATGACTATACACATAAGCAATGTCAAAAAAGAAAAGAGTTTGTATTGTGCACCGCTTTAACGTAACCCAATTTTCTTTGATCAACTAGACATGAAATAACTTGTAGAGGAGAACTGTGAAGCAAAGCGATTTGTAATTTTACCTTTAAGGTAGTATCCTAGTTGACTTACAGAATGCAAATGGCTGGACCAGCCCCTATAGGGGGTCAAGTTTGGGGTCTTCCTCCATCATGATAAGGAGGGTATAATTAAAATAATGTTGATGTGATGTTAGCTTACATATAGATAAAATGAATAGAAAATAGCATTACTTTCCGGCAAAAGAAACCTTACAAAATCGAAACTCATCATTAAACTTTTTCTTTTTTTCCCACAATAATTTCAAAGGTTGTTGGCTTTAGCTGGTCTAAATGAAGGAAAGGTCCTTCACTGAAGTTCTTCTATCAACCTTTTCATTATCTTTAACTCATAAAATTGAGATAGAAGTCATCATTTGAAGATGTCAAACCTGGACACCCTTTGTCTTATTTAGCTGCTACACTTTTGTAACAGCTTTGTGAGGGATTTCCTATATCAACTTGGAGGTTAGATATTCACTGGGTATATGTGAAGACAAAGCCCTGTGACACTTGAGCCTCCTACAGTTGTAAAACATGTGGCAATTGGACACATTGGATTCTCTCCCTGACTTTTTGCCATATCTTCTTCAAATTCAAGGCTTAATAAGGATGTAGTTTGTTTCACACCTGAATTGAGTTGTAGCAGTAGGAGGGTTCAGTGCAAGACAATATAGTAAGTGTTTCACAAGCGTGAAGCACTTACGATTGTCTTGCATTAAACCTTCTAGTGAACATTTAGGCGTATAATTTATCCTTCAGCAATGAAAAAATACTACATATGGTCTTAATTTCTTTATATAAGGCAGCTATTTACTTGATACAGTGAGACAATTAAGTAGAAAGCTCTTTCAGATTTTATCTTATTACATACTATTCGAAACAAGAAAAAAAAGTGTTGAAATTGTCTGTAAACAGAGTGTTGATAATCCAAGGTCCTTAATATAAGACAGTTTAAAAAAATTCCATCTGCTTTTGTTGCAAGCTACTCTTGACTTGATATCACTATCAACAAATACTTCTTTTATCACATTATATTTTATATTTATCTGTCATGACATGTATTTCTTTCACTTATATGGTTTATAATTTTTTCCTCCCTTTTTGGATAGTTATTGAATTTTTAATGGAAGGTATGCATATTGCCAGCCTTATGAGATATGATGTCTGGCCTCTTGACCTTCCTATACAAAACACACTTTCTGATGACCGCATATTATAAAGTCAGATCTGCGGACAGATACGAAGTGGACATATCTTTAGTTGAGATGTATTTTATGTAAAAGAATCATGTGGCCTGTACTGTACCTTAATATCAACGAGTTTTTGTTTTATCAGTTTTATCAGCAAAATTTAGGAAAGCATTTATACAAATGAGTTATTGTTAATATGGTGTTTAACTCCATACACACAAGGAAGAATTATGGCAAGAAAAGCTGTGTTCAATGGACATTGAAATAAAGTTAAGTTTAAAAGCTCACATTGCAGATGCTTAAAAAAAAAAATGGTGAAATATACTGTTTAAAACAAGCATTTCTTTACATAAAGGTTTTGAACATTATATGCTGTTGTTTTCAGCAGGCACAGAATATGTCGGAAAACTCCTTAAGTAGAACTTGTCTTAACGTGAGTAGTTAAAGATGTGTGCTGCAGAAGAAAACGTTGCCTGTATGTTGTATTAATTGACAAGTTAATTAATATTATCATTATTTCACTATTGATCAGCATCAGATGCATACTTTACCAAGAACTTGCCGGACAAATTGAAGATGACTGTGAAAGGGGGAGCAGCCGTGGATCCTGACTCGGGTATTCTATACTTACATATTACTGTATAATCCATTCAAAATGTAAATGTGGATCTGTAATGAAGTGCTTCAGATTTCTGGCTTAAACATAGCTTCGGAAAATAGGTGTATTTTCCTAACAGTTTTTTTCTTGCCCCTTATTTTTTATTGTCTTTTTAAACCCATTATTGTTGGTAATCATTTGAAAAGAGATTATTTTAATGAGTTAAAAAAACAAACAAAAGCATTTGCCTACTTGATTTTTGATTCTACACACAAATAACTAACCAATTCAAAGTGTTATGGTGGATCCGTATTGAAGTGTTCCAAAATCGGATTCTATTCCAAGTTTCATTTATGCCTATTTAGGGGACTTTTGACCCCTTAAATATGGAATTGTAAATGGAAATTAAGTAAGGGGACAAGGAAAACCCTGTAGATTGTTAACTCTGATTTACCCAGGTGTTGCTGACTCCGCCCATGTGATAGAAGAGAAAGGCTCCATCTACAATGCTGTACTTGGAATGGTGGATGTGGTCAGGGGAACTAACTCTTACTACAAATTACAGGCCTTGGAGTCGGACAAGAAGAGCGTGTATGTACTGCCTGAGTGATAAATATACCTATTCAATATATACTATCTTAACCCTTATAGTGCTGGAACTGACTTCATGCTTATGCAAATAGGTTAGATCCAGGCCAGCCGCCAAGTAAATTCTAATCTGTTTGCTACTTTGAGTATCTTTCTTCAACAAAATTTAACAGATATTTTAAGGTTTTAAAAGCAGAAAAAACAAAAAGCATTTTTAGAAATACCCAGAGTTAAGACCTAAATTTGTTTCACTCTTTTTCGCATGCATTTAAATTATTTAATGTTGGAGATTTTGAAATTTCTGAATAAGTAAGTTTTTTTTTCACATTTCCGCTTTATTTGAACAAAGATACATTTGATTAAATATGAAAAGTAGTGTCTAATGAAGACTTATTTCAACCGTGTATTGATGAAATTGAACTGGAAAAGATATAGGGAATGTGAAATTTATAGTTTTTGTTGCAGTCATCATCATGGTTAATCTGCGCAAATACTAATTGCTGCTTATAGTTGTTTTTCCTTTTTCCCTTTTTTGTTTCTCATTAAAGCAATGCATTTGATTCTAATTTTTTTAATGATTTCTTTTTTGTTTAGTTATTCATTTAGAATACAATTTGTTAAAATACTAAGATGAAGTTTATGCTTAAGGTTATAAGATCTTTAAGAAAACTAAATCAGATGCTATTTTAAATATCATCACAAGGCTTTGTTCATTGTTTCTGAGTTTGATTGGCCATTGTTTCACAAAGTTGAATATATCTCAAACAAACAAATCATGAGCTTGGTGTGGGGGTTACTTCCAAATTAAGGGGAGGTTATCTGTTGGCTCCAGATAACTTTAATTTTGTTGAAGATGATAATCCTGTATTAATAGATGCATTTTTTTTCTAAAGATGGTGGGTATTTCGTTCATGGGGACGTGTTGGTACAACCATTGGTGGAAACAAAGTGGAGAGATGCGGCTCCAAACAATCAGCTATCAATAGTTTTAAGGAATTGTATGGGGAAAAAACTGGTAATGAATGGAACAGCAAGTCAGAGTTCAAGAAGTACCCAAATAAATTTTATCCTCTAGACATAGACTATGGACAGGTAAGAAAAAATTCTATCAGAAGGTAAAATGTTGACGTTCATTTAAGCTTTCTAGATACCAAATGTTATAGAGGGTTTCCTTCCACTCTCTTAACTCATACATGGACATATTTGATGCCTTTACAAACCTCATTTTGTAATGTTTTTGTGCATTTTCAGACATGATTTGATTTGACATAATGGAGAAATTGCTTTTCTTCAAGCAGTCTCTTCTCTCATCATTCTATCTTTGGTTACTAAAGCCAGTGTATCTGAGGAAAAGATATGAGGTGTAAAAGAAGAAAAAATAGACCATGTTAGAACATAAAAAAATGCAATTGTTCTGTCTTGTATTCATTTATGCATGATTAATGCTGAAGCAAAATTTAACTATTTTCTACATGTGTAAGTTTATATCTCAATTGATATTGCTTTTGGTTTTAAAACCAAGCTTAGAACATTGTGCATAGTATATTCAACATGAACTGTTTTTCTCACACTGTTCTATGCAGGATGATGAAGGAGAGGTTAAGAAGATCAGTGCATCAGGATCAAAGTCTAAACTACCCAAGTCTGTGCAGGACCTTGTGTGTATGATATTCGATGTAGAAAGCATGAAGAAAGCCATGATGGAGTTTGAGGTAAAACTATTAACATCTATACAACGCCCACAGATCATTAGTTATAGGCCTGTAGCTCATTAATTACTCTGACAAAATGAAACACTATATCCCTAATTATTAGTGATATATTGTTGAGTTTCTTTTTTCGAAGTTTGACACTGCCACAAGCTAAAACCTTCCTGAAAAATATGTCAGTTTAACTGTCACAAACTAAACATCGCTCCAAAAACGAAAAGAAAAGTGTCCACTAGGTTTTCCAAACTACAAATAGACTAGATGAGAAAAAGGTCGTAAGCATTGCTTAAGATTTCAATGTATGATTTTAGAATTTGTAGTTTCGAAAGCTTTTTATTTTATGTAACAGCACTGACTGCTTTGAAATTAATACATTTTATGTGGATAAGTTTGTACATATAGACTCTAAATACTCAACAGTCAACTACTCTAATGTTAAGAAATAGAATTATGTAAATATAGATATTGAGTAAGACCTCTTTGTCAAAGGTTGACCTGCAATATTTGCATTTTTTCCACAGCAATATCATAAATTTCCTGTTTTAAATGAATAAGATATATAAATGAATGAATGTATTGTTTGAAATCCATTGTGGTTTGTTTTGAAGACATGAAAAGTTGTTGTTTTTCATGTTTCTAACATTCTCTTTATTTGTCTTTTTCAGATTGATTTAAAAAAGATGCCACTTGGAAAGTTGTCAAAGAAACAAATTGAGTCTGCATATAAAGTTCTTACGGAAGCATTAAATGTAAGTAAATATAGAAAGAGATCTTATTGAGCAAATCTTATAGCGTTTTTACTAATTGCATTGTAAAAAGATAATTGAATAAGCTGTGTTTGTTCATATACCAAAGCATTGAATATGGGTTGATTTATGTATTCATCTTATGGATTTTATGAATAGTCGGAATAATAAGCAACTTGGTACAAAAAGTAAAAAAGACACATAAAAAAGCAATATACCAAATGGTATTAGGTATAATTCATTGTGATAGTGAAGAAGTTGCTTGTTAATGGTTGTTTTCTGGTTTCAACTTCTGTAACAGGTGGTTTGGTTTATGTGCAGCTAAGTGATTAATTTTTAGGAATTTTAACCTGACTTGGGATGGGGGTCACAGACTTGATCCCCTATTAGGTTTGCTGGTTACATGAGTTTGGTCTTTGGCAAGAGACTATAAGTTGACAATGATAGCCTGGTACTGGTGAACCTAAGGAAAGTGATAAGAAAATGAAATACATTTCCAAAAGTGAAAAAATAAGGTTATTTTGATATTTAATCCTATACAACAAGCGTTTTGTTGATACCACTGTGCGTTACTGCTATGAAAATACCAGAAACATGGATAGTTTGATTAAATGAAGTTAGTGCCACGATATGTCTAAATAATCTTGAAATATTTCAAAACCCTCTAGATGTTACAAATCACAAAATATCACATTGATGGGATACAGGTACCTTCTTACTAAACAACTTTAAAGTGACTCAAGGAAAATGTTTGTGTAAATCAAACATAATAAACATGGATAGTATTTGAATGAAAGTACAATGTTGCAATGTGACACATCAATGGAAGCGTCTCAGAGACACGATTCCAATGAGGTGTTACTTTGCAACATTGCTTAGCCCCTGATTGAAATAAGTGGGAATGTTCTTTTGAACTTGCGCAAGTTTTAAGCATAAAACATTTAATAAAGCATACGGTACCCTTGCTTTTTAATCACTGTATATATACATTTCAGCTGGTTGAGAACAAAGGTACGGCAACACAGATCCTGGATGTGAGTAACAGATTCTATACGCTAATCCCACACGACTTTGGTATGAAGAAACCTCCTATGCTAGACACGAAGGAGATTGTTAAGAACAAGACAGATATGTTAAACAACCTGTTAGAGATTGAGATTGCCTACAGTCTGTTGAAGGGGGGTGATGAGGGGGAAGATCCAGTGGACGCTCATTATAAAAAACTGAAGACTGACATCAAAGTAAGGCCAATCTTTCATCTATATATAGAGAGAAAACAAGAGTGAAAGTGTTCAGGATTGTTCCTGAATTTCAGATTTTTGAGACTTTTTGTCCCTATATAATGCTATTAAAGCGAACATGCCTTTTCAGGTTAATGAGCTACTGATTTAAGGTTTTTGAAATTCTTCAACTTGCACCCATGAGAAAATATGGTCGGCCTCTAATAAAAAAAAGTGTATAAGGCAAGGCATAGGAATATTGCCTGGTCAGGCAATGACAAATCAGATGATAATCTGAGGCCAACCGCTGTAACTTTCCCAATTTAAGGCACCAACCGCTTATTCTATTAATCCTGTTATATATATGATGCAAGTAAAGTAAAAAAAAAAGTAAAAAGGAAAATCAATTTTGACAGGTGCATATAGTGATCACATGATTGAGTGATTGATAACAAAAATGTTTGTAGAACCTTGTTATTGGTCCGTAATTTGTGCTGGTGACAAGATAGTATTTGATATACAGAGGGATCAATGCAAGACTTCTGTAAGAGCTTTATGATAGTGAATGACTTATTATAGGCTTGCATCAAAGCCTCAAATTATTATGTGCGTTATCAATTGACTTGGTTTTCATGCAGTTTTTAACAATGTTTTAATGGTAATAAGGCAATAGTTCTCTTATGCATGATACTTTGATAATGAATCTGAACTAGACTAACCACTCTTGCCAAAGATCAATCAGCAATTGATGTATGCCTTGTCTCAATGCATAAATCTCTACCACTTCATCAAATATTCTCTCTGCTGTTGCTGACAAATCGAGAACCAATTGTAAATACTTGAAATTACCCATAACAAGATTCGTTTATATTTTTCTCAATTGTTGCATAACCAGTGTTAAGAACAAAATGTTACTTTTGTTTCTATGAAATTTTCATCCGTTGGTGCTTTCAATTTAGACCAGGAACACTTTCTATACCATGAGATGAATACATTGTTGTAGAATTTACAGCTATGTATGAAAGATTCCACCAATGTCGAGGCATAATTCTTTCTTGCCAAAAGCATTACGATAAAAGTGAGAAACACTCTCCCATGTTTCAAATTTTATTTTTATTTTCACTTTCAGCCAATGGACAAAACAAGTGACCTATACCAACGTCTGCTGGATTATGTAAAGAATACTCATGCTGCCACCCATAACATGTACGACTTGGAAGTGGAGGATGTATGTGGGCTTCTCATAATACTACTAACCGTCTCTAATATAAACACATTTAACCCTTATAGTGCTGGAAATGACTCCATGCTTATGCAAACAGACTAGATCAAGGCCAACCACCAAGTTAATTGTTGGCTGGCCTGTGATCTAACTGGCTTGCTACTTTCAGTATCTTTCCTTTCTCCTTTCCAAAATAAAGTAGATTTTTATTGTTTTGGAAAGCAGACGACACAAATTTTTTTATTTTAGTAAATCACCCAGCATTATAAAGGTTAATCATACTTGTAACAGAAGCCTCATCAAGTACTTGATACAAGTGGAGTGATTGCTGGAAACAAGCAACTTCAATATATTCTACATTTGTGCCAGTAAATTCATTATTTCTGATTATTTACTCTTGGCTATGGACCTTCAAACTTTGAAATTTATTTCTCTGCCAATTATAAATAAGCATTGCCCATGAACCCGTATTAGTGTTAGATTATAGTATTGTCTAAGTGACCTTATTGTTATGCATGTAATTTATATGTTTGAAAAAGACTTGCCCTTTCCTGGTTCTTTGATATAAATAATTGACTAATTTGTAATGAGCGAATTTGTTTTACTATTCTTCACTCTTTATGAAATATTTCCTTAGAATCATTTACTCACTACAAATTTTTATTTCTATTTTTATATGCATGTACCTTATAACAAATTCTAAGTAATTCAATACACCTCTATCTACATCATCATAATGTACCCTTCAGTACATAAGTATAATTTCATATTTCAGATATTTGAGATTAAGAGAGAGGGCGAGTATGGTCGGTATAAGTCGTTCAGAGAACTACCCAATCGACAACTGTTGTGGCACGGGTCCAGAACTACCAATTTCGGCGGTATTCTCTCGCAGGGTTTGCGCATAGCACCTCCTGAAGCTCCAGTGGTGAGTTATCTTCATCATCTACACGATATTAGCAAAGGATCTTCTGCCATTTTGTTTTTGTTCGGTAGTGGGTCAGGGAAACTATGTGTTTTGTTTTTATTAATGTTCTTTTATGCTCTTTGTGCCTACACTATATTGATACTATGTTTGCTATACCTACATTCTGCATGGCTATTGCAAAATATCTTCTGCCATTGGCCAACACATTAGCATTACTTGATGAGAGGAAAGGTTGTGCATGATTCTATTCCCATTTTCTCATTAATGATTTATGACAATTCAAAAATAAAGGCATTGTAAGACAACAGTAATATGGTTCGAATTAATACCAATGTGATAAAAGCTAGAAATCAATTTGACTAAGGAAAGGAATTCTTATTATGAGCATTTTATTTATTTTTCTAAGATTACATCTTTGAATGAGTTTATTAGGGTGAAAGTGATTAAGTGTAGAACAATATTAGTGATTTTAAGATCAAAACTTATGCAATGGCAATCCCATTTAAAAGGCTCTGTAGGTGGTATTCATTAACCCATTAACCCTTGTAGAGCTGGAAATGACTCATGCTAATGCAAACAGGTTAGATCAAGTAAATTGGCAACTGGCCTTTGATCTAACCTGTTTGCTTCACTGAGTATATTTCTTCTTCAAAATTAAGCAGGTATTAAAGGTTATGAAAAGAGGACGACACAACAATCTATTTTTAGAAAACTACCCAGCATTCTTAGAGTTAACATTTTGAAAAGTTTTGATGACTATCAACAGTGTAGGAATTGGCCATGATTAAAACGCTGTATTCAAACCAGTAAAATGTCATTTATACCTCTTTGTTAATGTCTCTGTTTATGTTGACTCAACATGCACAAACCTGCAGCAAACTACTTCTAAAACTACTTCAACAACAGAACTAATTGTTTGTAATTCAAAAAGTGCTTGTTAGAAACAATTTCTGTTTTATATCTATGGTTTCCCTCCAAAAAGCTAAAGAATATCTCTGTCATGGGTAGTTGCTTTGAATCTGGACCTCAAATTCCATCATCTTGGAATGGATTAGATCACATGGGGTCACATGTGGTCCTGCACTTAATATACAGTGATGTCTTGTTAATCCGAACACATCCGGTCCAAACAGAATTTCCGGATTAACAAATCATCAGGACTAATGAAGCAGGGCCTGGTCTTATACACATTATAAACGGTCTATATGCACTTGTGTACTTTACCAAACACAATTTTTTCGACCGTCCGTCCAAAGTTGAAAGGGTTTGCAGATGACATTTCAAAACGTGATGAAATTCAAAAATAATCTTCTGATATGGTGGAAAACATTGTGGGGAAAGGAGAAATTGCTTGTCACGAGCAATTTCTCCTTTCCCCACAATGTTTTCAAGAGTCGTCTACAAACAAACTGGTCAAATTATGTTATTGTTTGGTAATTGGTTACGCAAATTACTGCACGATAATTCCGTTCCCTTGCAATTTCGTTCGGATTGCAAGACATCCGGATAATCGGGGTCCGGATTAACGAGGTTTCACTGTACTTCAAATTGATATGAGCAATGTTTTTGGATACTTGTAAAATTAGAAATTACTGATGTTAATCTCGTTATAAAATCAATTAAGACTGGCGTCATATTTTGAAAGTTGATTTTATTTTCATGCAGGTGAGTGAAATAAAATAGATGTATTTGTAGGTGATGTGTATTGATTCTGGTTTGTGACAGTTTTTGATACCAATAAATATGAAGGATGAGATGACAACAGACGATGTCACAGCTAGAAGTGTATTTCTTTGATTTTTTTTTTCAGACTGGTTACATGTTTGGTAAAGGTGTGTATTTCGCAGATATGGTGTCTAAAAGTGCCAATTACTGTAGGACCTCAAAACAAGATCCAATCGGTGTAATGTTGTTGTGTGAAGTGGCACTGGGGAATATGTAAGTACTTGGTTTCTTTCATTCACATATACCTTTATAAATAGTTAAATCTTATTTTCTATAGATAAGCATCTTAATCTTTTTTTTTTCAAAGATGAACAAGTTTACTTGTATTCACAATATCCAAATTCTAATAGGTTTAAAGGGGCCTCTTGAGCCTTGTGGTTTGAGTACAAAACTTCAAATCACATGACCCCTCTTTTTTTGTTGGTTTCAAATCATGATGCCAGCATTTTAAACAGGTACTCTCCCTGCTGACTAACAGAATGACAATAGTTTTACCTGTCTTGATCAGCCCTTATGGACAGTTGAGTGTAGGGTCTTCCTCCTTCATAAAAAATGGGCCATGGCAATGCTATTAAAATAATGTTGATGTGATGTAAAATCTGTAAATATATATAAATGAATAATGCTTTGCAATAAAAAGCATATTTGGCCAAGACTGATAAGCCAGCAGCTCATATTATACAATTCTAAGTTGGCTCTTCAGCTTATCAAACAATCAGGATTTTTTAGCTTAAATTTTGATTAGATCATGATCACATTAGATATTGATTGCTTATGAAGATTTTGAAATTCATCCTTTTTTTCCCGCTTGTTTTTATCATTTTGATTACTTCATATTTTGTGATGAGTATTACACAAAACATTGAAAGAGGCATAAATTAGAAATGAGATATTCTGTAATCATGAGGTGTTACTAAGCTTTCCCTAGATATTAGATGTATGTTTACACAAATGTTTAAGAATGATTAGTTATGGGGAAAAGAAGCATGTGTCTATGTTATCATTTAAATTGTTTTCAACTTTATATCAATTTATTCAGTGAAAATAAATATTTAATTTTCTGATATGTGCTTTTTTAAATTTGGTCTAAGTTGTTCGAGTTTGTAGTTGGGTTAAGATTTTAAATGTCATCTTATCCATTTTACCAGAAGATTTGCTGGTGAATTCAAATTTTAATTCATGATCATTAATTGTTTCCAGGCATGAATTGACAAGGGCAGAGTACGTACAAAAACTACCAAAAGGAAAACACAGTTGTAAAGGTTAGTATGCGCCTTTTACTTTCAACTTTTCCATTAACGGTGCTTGTTTGCAGATGTGCGGAAATTTGGAAGTTTAAAGATAATTTCTTTAAAACTGTACTATAACTTTACTGTTATATGATATGCTCTGAAGAATAGTCTTTGGAAGGAAAATAAGATTGTTTTTTTTATACTTTAAAGTGTGTATATAGTGAATTAGCATATATTTGAATACAAAAGTGTGACATTGCTTTTAAAATCTAACGCATATAAACTGTCCATACTTCGATTAATTGACACTTCTTGAGTTTATTGTACAATGTTTTAGTTGATATTCATATTATCCTTTGTCCAAATAGATTCTACTCAACCCTGTTCTGATGAAAACCAATGGTAACTTGGTTATTAGAGTCACTAATTTAAAGTTTCTTTGTGTGGGTGATTGATTCCAGGTAGCTTGAAAGAGGCTGATGATTCTTTCCAAAGATAAGGAGTATTTTAATTCATGGGGGCGTCCGTGGCCGAATGGTTAGAGTACAGCAATTGAAATCACATGGCCCGTCTCTGCATGGGTTCAAATCCTGGTGCCAGCATTTGGAATTTGATTAGAGGTAGTCTTCCCGCTAACCTTTTATATTTTTTATTTAAGGTGTTGGTAAGACTTGTCCAGATCCTACAGGGGACTACAAAATGCCGGACGGAACAGTCATACCGATGGGAAAGAGTTCAAATGCTGCCATCGCCTCCACAAGCCTGCTTTATAACGAGTATCCTTTACATTGTAGGAGGCAAGAATTATATCTGCAGGTCCTTATAAGGGGGCGTTTTTCTTTGCAGATTGTTCTTTTATTATCTGAATCCTATTTTATTAATATGCATTAATATTGTTCCACGATTTTACATTCTTTCGCTTTGGAAAAAAATATTAACAGTTAGTCAACATCAGATCACACAGGGTATTCCGACCCCAATTTTTGCATATCAATAATATTCTCACTGGTGGAGAATAATGTTATATATAATCTACCTGCATTTATTTTTGAAAATATCTATGGTATTTGAATTGTTTATGATCCTTAACCTGTAAACAGATTTATTGTCTATGATGTGGCCCAGATCAACATGAAATACCTGTTTAAGATGAACTTCAAGTTTAAGTGGTAGAGAAGTACTGTACCTGTTCCAGACAGAAAGAGGTGGAGCTAAAGATGTTCAAGAAAGACTGTTTAGATGAGTTATGTAGCACTTTGTTAGATGATGACGGTATAGAAAAGAATCAGTTTCAAAGAGTTGCACTTGTTGGATGGAGACACAATTTGACTGTTAGATAATATCTTGTTCAAGGAAGACTTGGAAATCAAAATCGGTCTAGTTTCAATGATATGTTTCAATGATTTGTTTTTTTATGAAAGACTTCCGGTTGTTATGCTAGTTAAATTGTCCTCATTTCATGATATAAAGTCTTAACTTGGAAAGGGTATATTAAGAGATCAATAAACATACTTGATCTCTTTCTAAGTAAGTGCTACTGGCATTTAATAGTAAGATGACATTGTTACAATAAAAAGGGTGAACACAGTGTTCTTCAAATTAGAAAAAGGTGATGTGGAACAACTTCAAACAAGTGAACAAAATTGCTGTCAGACAATTCAACCAACTTTAAACATTGCAAAACTGTCCTTGACAGAGTTGCATAGTATTCAACTGAAAACAATATGACAGCTTGTTTATAGTAAGATAAAAATTGTCCGTTCTCACATGGTTTCTTAGATGTCTGCTTCATAAGAATAGTTAGTTGTAAACACTAGTGAAAGGAATTGTTTTGTTCATTATTTCTGATTAGCATCACTAATATGTTTGTTTGGAATGTCTGTATATAGTTCTGTATATAGTTCCATTGCTATAAGAAACCTTCGGATGGTGTTTGATGGCAAACAATTACTGCCTTTCAAAGGATAATGTTTTTTATTGTTGTGAAAAGACCATGATTTATTGATCAACTTTGATCAAAGAATCTGCTGAAGCCGACTGACAACACAGCAAACACATTTTGTTAGTGGATAACAACTTCATAACTTCTCACTAACCATATCAGCTGATATATGCGTTGTAAGTCCCAATGACAAGTGGTTGAATTGCTACTTAAGTGACCAATTTATGGGTTTTTTTTTTTATTGATGTCCATCCAATATGTAGGAATTTGCGCTTTTCACATGCTATTGTTTGTCTTCAGCTGCTGCTTTAAATTTTGACAAATCACATTATTTTTTGTAAGCATGACTATTTTTTTTAATCTTTAAAAAGAAATCCAAACTATATTTCTTCGATAGTAGAGATGCATGAAATGACATCATTACCAATAAACAAATTGGGGGTTTGATGCAAGGCTATAGTAATAGCTTCATGTTTGTGAAGCACTTACTTTAGTCTTGCATTGAACCCTCTAAATGATGAACCATCATACATGAACACCAGCTTGAGAATAAAACAGAAGTCAACAAAATGCGAATTAACAAAACAAAAACAACTCTAATACCATCTTTGTAAAAAACAATGCTGAAAAGAGCAGTTTCTCTTTTTTTTATGCTGGTATTTTATGACTTAGGACATTATACAAAAGAAAACTATTGGTTTTGTTGGTAATGGAGAAATTGTTCTGCCATGGTTTTCCCATTGAATATTTTTTTAAATTTTCCTTTTCAATGTTGCATGATTCTATTTCAGATTAGAATAATTCTAAATTTATTTTCTGTTAATTGTTTCCCATATACCTGTTTAAAGAAACCACTGTAGAGAAAATTAACATTGTTTGCATGAAGGGATTTCTTCAATTAGCTTTGATTAATCTTTTCTACCAATCATTTCTATTTCAATTTGTTTTCAAATTCGACCTTTAACAAGATCCTATGTCTATGAATTGGTAAAATTTCGGTCTTTGTATACCTTCGCTAGTAAAAATCATGAAAAGCAGTATTTGATTAATAGAAAGTATACTTATGGCTTTTTTAATTCGATGTCATTCAACTATTAGTTTTGTTTTGCAGCATTTTGTTTGTTTAGTGATGTTTATTTTGTTAAGATATGTTCCATTGTTTTGACATGTTCTCTGTATTTGTGATTTATTTGTAAAACCTTACACTTGAATTAAAATAGATGAACAATAAAAACTGTTTTATTTGTTCATTTTTAGTTGACTATTTGAAAAATAAGCCGAGCTTATCTCCTTGACTTCGGCTTTACAGTTACTGTTAACATCACACGTTTGTTCAGTTTTTCAGTGTAAGTTCGTGTCGCATTAGTTCCGTAAGAAATAGATTGAAACTTCACACTTGCATGTATTCTTATTATTAGATCAAGATCAAGGACCAAGTGTCATAACTATTGTGTGAATTTAATGCAAATTTTGCTCTTTTTTGTACTTAGAAATGTGTTATGCATGAAAGTTCGTATCTCATTACCTGTTGAAGGGAATGCTTTGAAGCTTCATGCATGTACATGTATGCGCGGGCATAAGGAAAATTCTCTCACCAAACTCAATAATACTTTCTCCGTTTCTATGCAAATGATGTCATTTGTGCACCCATCTGTTTAGTTCACAAGCAGAATCTTTTCTTTCACATTTATGCCTCTTTCAACTTTAGATCTCAAAGTCAATAAATAAGGTTACTGTCTCGTCAAAGGGCATAGCTTAACTTCCAGCAGAGTGGACTTGAGTTCTTTCACAATTTCAATTTTTCATGAATAGGATGTATGATTTAAAGTCCTTTATGTGAACAAGCCATATCTTGTCTCAGAGGACATTGGTAATCTGGACAGGCTTTCCAGGTCCTGAGGCTCGAGTACAAAAATACTTGCATTTCCCCTTCCATACAGGTTCAAATCACGTTAACGCTATGTTTAATTAGAGAGTAATAATCCATATGATCCAGAAGTAGACATTACGCTCTTTCAGTTTGTATCATCCGTGTTGGAGAAGGGGCCTCCCGATTTACCTACGGAAAGCCAATGGTTGTACCTGGCTTGACCAGCACGTATAGATAGTCAAGCTTTGGAACATCCATCAATTCTGAGCATCTCATTGTAATATAAGTGTAAACCAGTTGATGCGATGTAAGATCCCAAAGCACCATTGATACTTAGAAACATCTTTTTTGTTCTTAAGATGTTTTGATAGTTTTTTTTGTTCTCATGTTATAGTCCGTAAAGGAAACGATAACCCACCCATTCTATCAAAGCAGATTTTGTATCTGCGAAATTCATCATAACAGGTGACAGTTCTTGTTAATTTGAAATAACATGATTGTGTGTGCTATCTGGTAGAGATCGTGGTACAGGCAATTGTAACGCCTTTTCATCCCTCTATTATTTCTTAACCCTTTCCCAAACAATAACGACGTTTTACAACTTTGTTGCAGGCGACTTTAGAAAACATTGTGGAGAAAGAAGAAATTGCTTGTAACGAGCAATTTTTCCTTTTCCCATAAAATCTCCTGTCCTATCGGAAGATTATTTCCCAATTTCATCACATTTTGAAATGTTGTCTGCAAACTCTTTCAATTTGGGACAGTCGAAAGTTATTTTGGCGTTTGGTAAAGGGTTAACCGCGTTCCTCGTATAGGAACCTGTGATGGATTGTATTTACATACAGAAGAAAATAAAAATGGAAAGAAAGGAAATAAATGTTATCCGTGATATATCAAACAGTTCATTCCTTTGTTTCATAGGTTTCTAGTGAAGTCTGCCGCAGAATGTTAAACGTAAGGTATCATGAAATAAGGTGGTAGAGGTCAACTCGAATGTCCATGTGCGACACAATTAATAGCCTTCCATTTAATTAAGGGCCGCGTAAGTGGATATTTGTCTGAGTGGCGAAAATTCTAAGCGCAGAAACCAATCCAATATTCGAAGACATAAAGCACAAGGGACTAGTCATTGAGCGCTGCTATTTGGAAAGAAGAAAACTTTTATCCGTATTGAAACCAATCCAATATTCGAAGACATAACACACAGGGGATCAGTTATTGAACCCGGTTAGTTGGAAAGAAAAATACTGGTTTATACGTAGTGCCAAACTTGTGTTTGTGAACTCTTTAAAGCTTTCGAGCCATAATCAATACACTGTTTCAAGCGTTTTGATATTACTTTTAGCGTATTAGCATTTGTATGTTTCGTGTCTACTGTATATATGGTAAGTAAAGTTTTTATAGTTATTATTGAAATCGAAATGTTCATAGTATTGGTACACATCTTTGTAATTTAAAGTAAATTTGAAATGTGATTCATTTCGGAAGTTGCTTAAAAAATCCTGACTGTTAAACGACTTTTTCAGCAGGTGACATTGAAACATCTAATTATGAAATGTCATCCATGGAGGATAAATGTCAATATAATTCGATTAGAATGTTTGAAATGTAGACGTCATGAAAATGTTAACAAAATTCTAATAGTATAGCGACAAGATAATGAAAGGTCACATGATTTTCATATTTATAAGAAAATAAGCTAAACAGAGATTAAACCCGGATGACCCAAGCTGTAACTGTTTTACAATATCTATGTTTGGACAATTCGAACGAAATAGAGAGTAGTTCAGCCTAAATTTAGAATAACCATGTGTTATGTTGTAGTAAGTGGTCCAATTGCATATTATGATGTTGTCTACAAAACAATATTTAAATGAATCAATAAGGATCTCTTACTACTTAAACAGATTGATATTTTGAAGATATCGAAGCTAAGATATTTTGAAGATATCGAAGCTAAGATATTTTGAAGATATCGAAGCTAAGATATTTATCATCACCATTTTGAGAAATGGCTCGAAATGTTTTATAAACTTACGCCTAGAAAAAGGAAAACACAGAATAATCTGAGGCATGAATAAACCGTTGTGACTGATTGACGCCGTATTTAGAAATAATTTCCATTGACGACTTGAATTAAAACTCGAAATTCATGTCTTATAGACGCCATAGCTAGCTTAAGATATTTACAACGGACGGTTTTAGAAAATCCGCGTGAACTTCTGTTATTTACGACGCATTATATGCCTTTGAATTCTAAAAAAAAAGATTTTTGTGCACATGCCTTCCCTAACCTTAAATACCTGCTTACTTTTGATGAGGAAAAATACTCAGAGTAGCAAACATGTTAGATTTATTTGACTGCTGGCCTGGATCTTACCGGTTTGCATATGCACGAAGCCGGTTCCAATACTGCAAGCGTTAGAACAATCATCATCACTGAGAACAGGAACATGATTCGTAAATTTTACTTTGATATCGTATTCGAAGTCTCATATTATAGTCGATATGAAACTAATCTTTCATATGTTGACGTCGTATTCTAAAACATGTATCATTGCCGATTTGAAACAAGGCACGTACAATTTGAGATAATGTCTTGACATCCCTAGATATTTTCCATTGCCGATCTGAAAGAAGAATGATAAGTTCTGGAATTGCAAATGGTTAATGAAAGACACGTAAGAGACTCAGAACTGACTTACAGAAAGCGTTTCGTATTTAATTTCTATAAGTTATAACCAACAATGATAGTGAATGTGAATAAGGGACGTGTACATGTACAGTCGACAGTATACTGTTTGGACAATAGAACTGCATGGAATTACTATTTCAACAGTTTCAACAGTTATAGTGTCGGTTGTTGTTGATGTATTATGTAACAGTTTCTAGTTTTTACGCAATTCAACCAGAGGATTTATCAAATCACTCACTACTGGTAATGTCTCAATTTATCACAAAGAAAATGCATTTTTTTATTTGATTGGTGGTCAACTAAAATAGCTTGTATTATGAGCAGAACTGAATGGGTAAAGGGATAATAAATCGATTTGGAAAAAACAACATAACTGACATTTAGAAATGATAGGGATATCTGGACCGAGTATTTCCCCTGGTATGGATTACAGTGTATTGATAGGCACTTGAAGCAAGATCTCATAATTCTTCTTAATGAGAAACGATAACATAATCTCTTATATTTATAAGCATACTGTCGACTTTGTTATCACACCCAGTGGATTGAATCATTGTGTTATGCCTCGTTGCCAGTCTCTCAAACTTCAATCTTGTTCATGGAAAAAAGCTCTTGAATCGAAGTTCTTTGTACTTCAAAAACAGGCTTAGAAAATGCATACCGTGGCCTGAACTAAACTGTTTGATCTCAATGTGTTTTAACCTTTTGAATGCCTGGTAATTCTATAAGGTTAGATCACAGTCCAGCCGCTAATTTACTTTGCGGCTGGCCTGGATCGTACCTGTTTGCATAAGCATGAAGTCGGTTCCAGTACTTTGAGGGTTAAAAAGAAGTTATCATATATTTTCCGTTTAGTACGTGATACATGCTACATGGAAAGCATCTTTTTGTTATATGAAAGTATCTGCTTAGTGTGACATTGCGATGACACCATTTGACGAAAATCCGCTTATGATGCGCTATTTCTTATGTTTCCTCGATAATAGGTGACGTCTCTGCTTAAGCTATTTTGTTAAAGCCATTCCATTATGTTTATGAGACTAACTTTGGCCCGATTACCTGACTGTTTGAATCATGACTACTAGCTTTGTAGGTTACTTGATAAGCTGTAAGCTATTTTGTTACGCCCTGTAACCGAGGTGGAACATGAGTCCAAATTGCGACTTCTCATTAATCCATATAATACTCGAGTACTACTTGTGTATTCATGAATCAGAATCGAAAGTGATTAATCTAAGTTGCTATCTATCGTTTCACATTCGAAATAAAAAAAGAAGGGATAACCAAACTGGAAGACAGTGGTTTAGAGTAAGAGCGTCTTCCAGTGAGTAGCGGGGTCAACTTTTCTTTTTTTATCCACATTCTGCGCAAATACTGAGTATGTGTCCAGGAAGCAGAATCGGAATGATTAATCTAAGTTCAAAGACCTTGTTTCAAAATCGATTTTATATTAATATATTCAAACAAACCCTCAATATACAGTTTCCTATGGCATATGAGCCAAGAAAAACATGTGTGTATCTAATGCGTCTTGACATTCCCCGAGTCACTTGAAAGCACCACGTTTTTGAAATTAGTTCCATGTGGATTTGTGCTGTTTTGCTGGTCATGCCGACAGAATCATAATATCTCGGTTACCAAGACAATGCATATTCATTGAACATCATCACCATATGTCCGTGCATCGTGTGCAGAACGTCACAGGTTTGATATCCATGCAAGGTGAAATAAGAAGCCATCGCCCTCCTGCATTGTACCTTGGCTATTGAAATAACGCGACGATTTGAAGACCTGGCTCCATGTATATTGAATAAACAACTGGCTTTTATTAAGAGAAACACGGTTTTATTTACACAGATATAGGGGGATGATTGTTTTGTTTGTGTTTTCATGTTGTATACATTTGTAACGTCAACGCACATACCAAACAAACAAAATAGTCCACGCCAAAACAGATCGTCTTCAAAAGCCACAATGTCAGAACATGTTACAGGGAACATTGGACAGATTTGATTAATCGTATTTTCTCAAGAACCTTATTCCCAGGGACAAGTTTTCGAAAGAGGGGTTCTGGATGGAGAAGAGAAGAATTCATAGTTTCGAGATATGGTCTCCATTTGAATTCCAAAAGGTATATAAGAAATATTCTTTGAGTCAGTCGAAAGCATCACGTAATGAAACTCAACTTCAGATTGACATGGGCTATGTTGCAAGTGAATCAGACATAACCATAGTCTCTCTCGGTTACGGAGACCATATGTGTCCATTGGACATCATCACAACATGTCCGCGCATTGTGTAACGAAGGTAATAAATGAGCCTAGAGCAACATCTGCGCAACTAATACGTATTGACATCTCCGGGTCAAATGAAATTCCAAATTATGGAAATCGACTCCATGTGGACATCTACTTTGATGCTGTTAATGCCAACATAACCATGATCTCTTGGTAAAGAAAACCATGTACATGTGTGTTCATTGCACGCCATCATCGCGCATTGCATGCAGAACGAAACATGTTGGATACCCATGATAGGTGAAATAAGAAAATAAGCCATTGCTTCGACACGTGGCACTGTGGGCAATTGGATAGCGGGACCGTTGGAAAACCCGGCCTCAGGTCTATAAAATGTCCAACCGGCTTTGATTAAGAGAAATTTGATTTATAGCGCCTTTTGATGTATTGGTACATAGGATTTTGCATCATAACGCTATATTTACGTGCATAAAACGGCGGCATAAGCTATAACACTGTTTTATGTACGCAAGTATATGATTGTGCTTGATTGTTTATGTGTGTCCATGTTATGTTGTTACTTATAACGTAATCAGACAAACAAAACTATGAAACAATTCCACGTCAAAACAGATTGTCATCAAAAGCCACAATGTCAGTACGTGTTACATGGAACATTGGACAGATTTAATTAATCGTATTTTCCCGGGAACCTCATTTCCAGTGACAGGTTTTCGGGGGAGAGTTTGACAGCAGCAATTAATGAGTCTAACTGGTTTCGGCTAAAATAGAATGGAGACGGAATCCTTAATTTTGAGATACAGGTTCCATTTAAATTCCGACATGTCTATTAGACGTTCGTGAATGCTAGACATCTTTAACCCTTAGAATGATGGGTAATTTTCAATAAATAGATTTGCGCGTCGTCTGCTTTCCAAAACCTTTAATATCAGCATAATTTTGCTGAGGAACGATACTCGGAATAACAAACAGGTTAGATCATAAGCCTACCGTCAATTTACTTGCCGGCTGGCCTGGACCTTACCTGTTTGCATAAGCATGAAGTCGGTTCCAACACTAGAAGATTTAAGATCGAAACGTCAAGAACGGAAAGTTGAAAGGTATACAATAGGAATCATTTAAAGGCGCTTGTTCGAAGAAGAGAAAAGTTGAACGTCAAGATGAAATGTCTTTGAAACAAGACGGTCTTTGTATTGTTGTTTGATATACAATTAAACGATTACTGAACACATGATTTATTCCGGAAGCATGAATTTATCTAAGTATGTAAAGTTTATATGGGGTGGATATTAAAAGCGAGTCACGCTTTAGGATTGAAATAGATGTAAATTAACTTTTTAGATAGGATTTAAAAGGATCACAAACAAGTTCTCCTTTCGCCACAATTCTTTTCAATCTATTGACATATAACAACAGCAGAACCGAACGTTTTGTCAAACGCTTACAAAGCTTTTCTAAAGTAGTCTGCTTCAAGTAAAAAACAATGTTGTCCGCAGGTGGTAAAAAATCAAGAAAAGGTGCCTCTCCCATGGAGGCCATTCAATGAAATAACACGCGGCTTTCGGGAACTAAACCTTGATTTTCTGGTTTGAAAATAACGTTGAACAATTATTTCAAAATCATATGCCGTTTAAGCAAAGAGTTTGTTACAAATTTTATAAGAGATTAATATTACTTGCAGTCCTTTGTAGACAGTTTATTTATTTATTCACATGTGACACTAATTCTCGTGCGATCTTTAACCTCTTTACATGTGAACTTTTACTTTTACACGTGTGATCTTGGAGTACAAGGCCAACGAAAAACCGACCCAAAACACATGAGACAAAATCAGCGCGCAGGGGTCGAACCTTGTACCATCAGACCGATGTGAACCATTATTCCAATCCCCAGAGTGTCAATGCCAAGATGATATACATAACGGATATCCGACAAAGACAGAGAGATCGATCGATAGGTCAATCCTTTTTTTACGTTCCGCGCAATATCCAGCTGTTTATTTATAGGCAAAACACATTCTAACAGCGACGCAAAATAATTCATCTGATTAGATGCTACTTACATGTACCTGATTTACCAACATCGGAAAAATTGAGGAAATTTGAGAATGCGCGAAACATGATGTTTACAATGACTCTAAATGTTGTTTGCTGCAAGGCGTTTGAATGGTGGCTGCATTATCGAAAGGATAACAGACTCGGCTGATCATTTATCATTCCCGCATTTTCCCCTAATCCTCAGTAAAGACACGTCTGCCATGAATACTTCGGTGAACCATTCTCATATATGTTTGGCAATATACGACGTATTACAGACCCCAATTTCGTGTGTTTTTATACAGACTAAACCCACTCTCGCGTCTGTTTAAAGGTTTCGGTCCACAGAAGAAAAAAAACTCGAATGTCGAAATAAAATGCATTGAAACAAGTTTCCATATTGTTGGATGATATTTGCAAACTGCCGTTTTCCTTAATAAAATTATGTAAAGTTGTGTTATGTTTTTTTTTTAACAATATGTTGCAATGATGCTTTATAAGTCCGTTCTGAAACTGCTTCAAGTTGTGCCAAATGATACATATATTAAAGATATATTTATAAAGGCACAATATCCCGTGTCATTTTATGGTAAAGTCGTTTTGTTCTCCTCACCTACAGGTATCTTCAATTGTAATTCAATTAAGCGGCTTAAGAATTGTTTTCCCAATGACATGATTACCCTTGATTTAGTCAAATGTTGGCTACACATACGTTTAAAGACAGCTACTGATACGTGAACTATGTTGTGAGCAATCCATATTACTTGGCAATCAATATATTTGCCTCTACTATACCTTTGCTTTTCAATAAAAAAAAATATTGATTCTACCCAACGACAAAGATTCATATTCTAGGCATAGTCTTCAACTTTATTTGCTTGTATTTTCAAAATTATTGTCATGTCTACCGATATACAGATGGCAGAGCCCACTTTACTTTTATTTCGCCATTGCCTTTCAATGAAAAACGTTATATAATACGAATGGCCAGTATTTGTATGATAGGCAACTTCATTTTGATTTTTTTTCTTTTTTTTTCTTTTTTCTTCTTTTTTTTTCTTCAAATTTATCGTCTTCCGATATATTAATGTCACAGCCAACTTATATTTGTACAATGGGTCCAATGGGAATATAAGCAGAACAATTCGGGGGTCGGGGTTGATTGACAGGACTGTTTGTCGAAATAAACAGTACAAAGATGTGTATTGATCAACAGTTATCGAAAGGGGGGGGGGGCAGTATTCATCCATCACATGGCCGCGTAAATTATTCTGTCACACTGATACAAGGCAAAACTGATTTGTGTCTTGTATTTCTAATGGGATACGTAGACAGTCGGTTTTCGGCATTCCTCATGCTTAGAGAGATTGTTTATGGAATGGAGTTAAAGAATACGTGTTTGCATTATTTCTGATATACCTCGGTGATCAGTGTCCATACAGTTCTGGAATTCGCGCATTGACGTACACTGTTTTTTCAAAGCTACTTTATTTCCACATTGACACACTTGTAAGTTGATTTTTTAGAATCTAACTATTCTACGTTGGTTTTGAAACATGTTATAATAATTCATCGTGTTCATTCTGCTGTTGTACGTTCAATGGGTAGATACAAGATTTTGTAATGGTATATATATGTGTACCACAAACATAAGCGTAATGGCATGTTTCATATGAGTAAAACATTAGTAATAAACAATTAACGCATACCTTCATAAATAGGTTTGTGACTGTTCTGAATCAAATGAACACAAATTCAAAGAGTTTTCTTAAAAAGGCATGTTAACATTCCCTTTATGTAATAGGGTTTCAGTGTGTTATTTAGTGATTGGAATACTGGATTTGAAACCACAAGACTGACGATCTTTCTGTATATCTAAATAATGGTATAACTACATTCGAACTCCCATAAGAAAAAGTCTTATGACTGACGATCGACAGCAGATGGTTCTATTAAGCTTGACTAGCCCTTGAAGACAGTAGATAAGGGGGTTTCCCTTCCATTTGCAGGACGTTCTCGGTAGTTTTTACAGCGCACTTCATCTGCGCATCCAAGGGAGTAAATAAATCTGTAACCCAAGAGGTACTTGTATAGAAGTAGGATAATCGTTTGTATTCGGATGAAATTTACTGTGTGCATTTTTTTTTCAAAGAATAATCATATTAAGTATAAAATTATAATAGGTTATTAACATTATTATATATTTCTCAAGCATATTAAGCCCCCAGCTTCTATTTTTCAAGTTTAACGTTATTTTAGTTGTTTTTATAAATGTTTTTTAAATACAGTTACCATGGAATCTGTCATTTTAGAGAAAAACTAACTCGTCAACATATACTTGTTTTTGCATTTTGTATTTCAAGATTGAATTTTACTTCACATACTGAAATATAAGAAAATTCTATGACAGGAATTTTGAAATATCTTCATTTCTTTGTCGTATACATACCAATTTTCATTGTTTTTTATTGAATACAAAAATTTGAAACATTGATTTGGATGTCAAAAATTGTTCAGATTGTAATTATTCAAAACATTATTGAACAATAAAGTATTCAATTTATGAATTAATGATTTTTGTGCTTATAAACCTTCCAGAATTATTTTTATTACCTTTGAAGATGGTATGGTCATTTTGACATTTTTGCCCCAAACGGTTACCATGGAAGCTCTCATTTTGCAGTAATCTAACTCGTCGACCTACACTTTTCTTTTCATTTTTGCATTCACAATACAATTTTAGATAACATATCAAAAATTCAGAAAGATTTATGAAAGGATTATTTTGTTATAAAACTGTAGAACATGTCCTTGAGCTGGGCATAGAAGTGTCACTGACAAGTTGGCGCGATGTTAATTTCAAATAAAACAAACGTTTCAACGTAGGGTAAAAGCGTAGGGTAAAGGAATTGTGGAAAAAGCTTCAGTGGTACCTTAAGCTTCATCTTAGCGCGGATGGTTAAATAGAATACAAAAAAAAATAATACGTTATACTTTTTACCCAGGAGAATGTGCAATTAAAATATATATAAGCGTAAAGGCACAATGACAAAGCAAAGAAGAGTAAAATAAAAACACGAGTTCATTTTGCCACCTTGTCTTTGTATCGTTATTGTACACTAAACTGGATGGAGATCTATGCCATTTTCAAGTTATGTTTCGAAGCGACAAACCTTATGGTCTGCTATATAAATCTTTTGACATAAATCGGGGCTTTGCATGTACACGTAATGATTTATAACTGATAATTGGTCTTCTTATCATTTCGAGCATTAAATGCTGTCAAGCAAGAACCCTTTGCTGTATACTCCTTAAATTTGTGTGGCAGAAAATAAGATTTCAATTCAAGAAACTCTTCAAAACTATAAAACGATGAATTCGACAGGTTTGAACTATGCCGAATTTTGATCGACCCATTGGAAGTACATTTTAGTTCTTGGAAACATTCCGCAAACATTGAATATTACCATAACTGTTGTGTTGTATACACGTAGTATTTTGAGCGAAGCAAAATGTTAAATACTGCATCAAAGAAGCATATTTCTGAAATACATGTATGTAACAGAATATATTGATAAATGAAGTCAAGACTGCCCAACCTTGCAAGTTGAGTAAGGTATTCATAGTCTGCTTGGTGTCCGTTTGGTAGAAATCTGATAGAAACAACAGATGTCAAGGTGTGTCCTTCTATTCAAAAGAGATTCACATACTGACACTGTTTCCTTCTGTTACATGGATATTCAGAACTACTCGGTATTTTGAAACTCATTATTTCGTCGGATTATTTGGTCGTTCTCGGTACACATCGGTCGGGGACGGGGAAATATTCGGTTAAATGCAAAATGTCCAGGTCACGACCGATGTATACCAACAAAGACCGAAGTAATCTGACGAAATAAAGAGTTTCAAACGGCGGATTATAGTTATTCTACCTACAGTCTTAATGTTCAAGTAAGAATCAAGTCATTTCATACAGAAATAAATCCAAATTTGCCAAGTCTCCTCTATAACCATGACCATACATAACAGTTATGAACAAAAGAACCAATGGTGTAGGATTACTTTTAAAACGGAAGCGAATCCGAGTATTTCCCGATAATCATAAGAAACCTAACCCGTTTTAGACTGGGGACTCAAAAATTCCAAGGCATGACTTGCCAAGCTAAAATGAATCTAAGATTAATGAGAGCCATTCCGACATAGGATATTATCTCAGACAAACGTTAGTCGATATCATGTAAAGCATCACTAATATTTAACCCTTATAGTGCTGGAACCGACTTTATGCTCATGCAAAATGTTAGATCCAGACCAGCCGACAAATAAATTGGCCTATGATCAAAACTGTTTGTTACTCTGAGTATCTTTCCTCATCAAAATTAAGCAGATATCAAAGGGTTTGGAAAGCAGACGTCACAAAGATACATTTTTAGAAAATTACCCAGCATTCTAAGGGTTTTGCTTTTACCCATACGTAATCATTTTCTCATTTTTACAGGAAAACACGTTGTCCGACCTTGCTTCACAGCTATCCTGCTTATCAGATGACCAGCGGAAAATGGCAGTAAAGTTATAAACATAAAAGAATATGAAAACGACACCAATTTCCTTCAAAGACATCAAATAAACCCAAGCGGGTTTGTTGTGAGTGACACAGTTGTTTCGCCAAATAAGCAATGTAAAGAGTAAATACAGATCGCTCTTGAAGAAAACGGACTTTCTCTTTCAATAACATGATAGAGTAATGTAACGAGACAGTCAATGAGTTATTATCACAGACTTTTCCATTACCTGGAGTTTTCATTGAAGGCGCTGTTCAAAACAGCACTTCCTGTGTTATCACCACGGATATTTATTGTGCATGGATTGGCAAAATGTGAACTAGTTGGTGAAATATGGAGTATCAAGGGACATATCCATCGTAAGGAATAGGAACATAATAAAACATCTTTTTGGACATATTTGTATGTGTATGTATATAAATATATGAATGTATACTCGTGAATATGAAAATATGTTTACCTAAGTCCTAGAAAAAAAAGAAAAATAAAGGATTCCCACTGATACAGTTTAACAGTGATTGGATAAAGCCCTATAAAGCCCCATGGGATATTTAACTGTATAATTACATCGTTACATCGTTACCAGTCTCGCATGAAATGACTGCTAAAGTCACGTGGTATATAAGTTCTACATGGTTCTGGGAGTGCATGGTGATTGTCTCAGGATGACCACACGTAACATCAAACGGTTCAACCGATCTGTCTCCAAATTGGACGTTATACGGGACATGATGGATGATCTGGCCGTAAAGTCCCAGGCCTGGATCGGCACCCACGAGAAACGGCGCCCTACCACGCCCTATGAGCCAAAACTACACGAGGCCAAATGGACGAGCTGGCGGGCGCGGATTGTAGGGGTGTTTGTGTTTGTGGTGTCGGTCTTCTTCTTGGCCGTCGTGGTGGGAGTGTTTTATATGTTCCTCTGGCACCCGCGGACTCGGTTTATTAGGAAAACCATTCAAGTTAATGAAACTGGCACTTAACGAAGTGTGGACGGATAGATTCTGAATTTTATGATTCGTTTGGACTTTTTGCCACATGATCGTCATCTCTGATTCTCTAAACCTCAATTGTAAAGATTTTTACCGAACATTTACGCAGGACTTTTTGTATCGAACATTTGTGTGGGCTGATGTTTATCGAACATTTAAGTAAACGGTATTTTACCAAACAGCTTGATATAATGTCGGATATTTGTCAATTAGAATGTACAATAGTGTTTGACAGTACTAGAAATAGAAAAAAATGGCATGTAATGAATGCTTGGTCCGTTTATGCCGAAACAACGATGATGATAATCATTGATCTTTTCTATGTACATCACATTTGTAAATACACACCATACATTATTTCATAAAAATAATTGACATCAAAGTAATTAGATACAACTCTCTGTTATTAAACGATCCTTTAATGATAGCGATACTGTTCAATATCGTATAAATGAATCTACTAAGCAAGATATGTCTTAAATAATAGTTTATATTACTCTACAAGCCTGTGTCACGTAACTCTGAAACACATTTAAACACGTGTTACAGTTGGTCTTAATTGTACCTTGACACGGTGTCCAATTACAAACTAAACGTGGCATTGTGTTGTTATTCGTCAATGTCTTCAATATGTAGTAGTAGAACAAACAATTTTGATGCAAATTGCATATAAGTATTATACGCGTTGAATAATGTTTGTATTTTTCCTTCTTCCTGTATGAGATCGATGTGAGTATTACCGAGCTAACTTGAACTACTTTTAATTTTTAGAAGTTATACCAAGACATCCAAGAATCGTTTTATTATAGTATATCACAGGATAAAAAGAAATATCCAACGGGATCTACAGAGTTTCTTCCGAAGTGACAATCCACCAGTGAAATATTCATATACCATCCATAAAGGAAGCATACAAAAGTGCATTTGTTCCTTCTTACGTTATTGTTAAATGACAATATTTCTGATCCATCGTTGTTAAGTATGTAAATTATAATTGTCATAGATTTTCTGGTTGGAAGAATGAAAATTATGAATGGATTCAATTTTGACTTGCTTTTTTGAACTGACAATGTTAATATATTTGCCAATATATTCCAAAGAAAATAACCTTCAAAGCAGCATGAAGCTTTATGCGATTAAAGATCATTTCCCGTCACAAGCAGTTTCCCGTTTGTCAAAACGATGCCAACTACTCTTCGAATTGTAGCAGGAACGATGGTAATTTCAACAGATATGCATCGCTTTTGAATTTAACAATATATATCCATTATGTCGTGCGCATATGTACTCTTCACTTAACCCTTTAACCCAAACTCAAAATTACCCAATGTCCAACATTAAAAGGGTTTGCAGGCGACATTTCAAAATGTGATGCAATTGCAAAATAAACTTCTGATATGACAAACAATTAAGTGGGAAAAGGAGAAATTGCTCGTTAAGACAATGTTTATCAGAGTCATCTGCAACAAACTGGTCAAATGTCGTTATTGTTTGGTATTTGGATAAGCAGTTTGTCATGGACCGAAAAGGACGGATGGCGCGAAAGGACAGAGTAGGCTCGATTTCTGTGCTATCGTTGATAACGGTGCTAAAGCAGAAAGCTGGACTTAAACTTGCAAATTATCCCTTGTATAATCTTTTAACCATTTAATGATATCTTCTTTTAGTTCGATGTTAATGTGTCAGCCATGTTACTTCCTATTCAAAGTCACTTGGTCAATGAAAGGTGGGTACCACCTCTTGGACACATACTTTTTTAATCATTGTGTTTCTCGATTCCTGAGCGTATCAGAATTGGATTTGAAGCACATCAAAGGAGAGGAGTACAAATAAATTACTGGAAAAATATATGGAGTTCATTTTATTATGTTCATGAAAGTCATGAGAATTAGTGAAGGAATGCATCGAGACCCTATTCAAAAGACCCATTTAAAACAAGTTATTTTGTGCTTGAAATATAATTATCTCCAATTCAATAATGTTTATCAACAACCTGTTTGTTTACATATTCAAAATAACGAATTCTGATTGGTCGGTTCAAAAATGTGTGTATCAACTGCCAAGGTCAGAGGTGAAGAATCAGGAAATCTGAATTATAGACCTTGCTGATCTGGGTTGTTTCTGGTTTACTTTCACATTTAAGTTGTGCTGATGGTGTTTTCTAGTAAAAACTATTTGGATCTGTCCAAAAATTTACCAAATAATATAGTTTGATATAGCAATAATTTCCTTTAATGGGCCTTTAAGAGTCAAATAAACGAAATAAATGAATAAAGGGCATCGATCTCTTGTAAACCTTCTATCTTATGGCGTTTGATTATATACAACTTTAGTTTCATAGAAAACAAATGTTACAAGATTTATTTTGCTCTCCCTTATTCCACATGTTTGCAAACATTGTTTTCTGTTGAATACTATCTTTAACAGAAGTGCAACGCAAAGTAAACTATTCTTGTATATATTGTATAAATTGTATTGTGGTATAATTTATGATGACCTAATCACATCATGACGACTGAAGCATTGTGATAGAACTGTCTGTGATAAGCTGCTTACCCCGTGGATGTAAAAGACTTTTACGTTAAAACGAATTACAAACTTTGATGAATTAGCATCCGGTGTGCCATGTTTTGCTGTCTATGAAACAGGGTGAATTCATGTTCATTGTGAATAATGTTAAAAGTCTTAGTGTAGAAATGACCTTTCGATTCAAATAAATGGCTTAACCCACTACCAAAAAATAACGACATTTAACTACTTTGTTGCGGAGGACTTTCTCCTTTTACCAAAATGTTTCCTGCACTATCAGAACATTTTTTTTCAATTTCGTCACATTTTGAATTGACATCTGCAAACTTTTTCAATACTGGACAGTCGAACATTTTGCGTTTGATAGAGGGTTAAGTTGATTTGGCAAAAGTAGATATACGAGGCTTATACCATTAAATCGATCAACACTTCGGGGGCCTGGGTGGTAGAGTAGTTAGAACACCGTACCTGAACTCAGATCAAAGCGCTGATAGCGCTAAAGGACTAAGGTGCGCTTAAAGTAAAGCATATCATTGAGGATACATTTGAAAATTTCTTTGGGGAACATCTGGAGCAGCTCCTTTTACCACCATTACTATAATTATTATTTCTGTGAACAGAGACTGAACGATAGTCTATTTTTCGAACATCTGGACATTTTACGATTTCCCATGAGGCAACAGTTATAATAATATAGAGTAAAACAAAGCGAGTAAATCCGGACTACATTACAAGTTCCAAGAAGGTATTAGTCCGCACAGTGAAGGCGGATGTTTAATGAGTAATTGGTGTCAGACCGCTGTTTGTGTATCGATAAAGTACCGTTCCGTAAAAAGTTGTATGTATATTCAATGAGCTAAGGTGCTAACACACCCTTAGTCCAAAAAAGCACCTTTCCACAAAGGTTCAAATCACGATGATGCTGGATTTGAATATTCATGATAGGCACTCTCCTGGCTGAATAACGCTATGCCGACGATTCTATCCATCATGTCTCACCCTAACTGTAGGTAATTAAGAGGATTTTACCAGTTCATGATGAACTTGATATAGTACACAAACAGAATAAACGAGTAACTGCATTATCCCGTGTGATCTACTGGCGGGAAAAAGAACCGCCCTAGGCAGAGACATTAAATGGCGGGAAATGACGACCAGCTTACCACATGTTGTTAAAATAACACTGTTTTTGCGTCAGTCTGTTATCGTAATTTGACTTTTGACATTGCGCAGACGACTTTTATCCTCTTTCATACAACTGTGAAACGACTTAAAGGCCCATTAAAGGAGAATAATGCTATATCAAACTATACTATTTGGTAAACTTTTGGACAGATTCAAACAGTTATCACCAGAAAACACCATCAGCACAACTTAAATGTGAAAGTCAACCAGAAATAACCCAGATTAGCAAGTTTTTTAATTTAGATTTCCTGATTCTTCACTTCTGACATTGACAGTTGATACACATTTTTGAACCAACCAATCGGAATTCGTTATTTTGAATATGTAAACAAACAGGTTGTTGATAAACATGATTGAATTGGAGACAAATATATTTAAAGCACAAAATAAATTATTTTAAATGAGTCTATTTAATAGGGTCTCAATGCATTCCTAAACTAACTCTCATAAATTTTATGAACATAATAAAAGAACTCCATATATATTTTCAGTAATTTATTTGTACTCCCCTCCTTTGATGTGCCTTTAACATAAACGCGAAACGATTTTAGTGTCTGCATATAGTGCATGAGAATACATGTAAATTAAAAGGCATTGTGACAAATGGGAAAATAAGCTTGTATAACAAAAATCCATGTTTCTCTCAGAGTGAATATTTTATAGATTGTATTCTTGGAGTAATAAAAGATAGAAATGACGTTGTAAACTATCCTCGAAACTTCATAACTCGTAAAGAGTTGTAATTATCTTCACTCTAAAGTTGTTGATTACGCGTGTTTTCATTAAACAATGTGGAACGAGCTTCAGTGCCTTCCGGTGCTGTAATGTCTAAGTTTTATCCATTGGATCATTTCGCATGACAAGAATACGGTGCACGAATATAAGCAAATGTTGGTGAGACCAAAGTGAAGGATGTTCCTGAAAATTCGACACTTTACCTATGGATGATTTGAATAAAATTCGATTTATTCCTGAAACACCCACTTTCTAATTTTTATATTCCTGAAACCCCCACTTTTTAATTTTCAAATTCATGTTAACATTATAATATTAAATAAAATTCATTAAATTATCCCAAAAAAGATGATATGAATGTATAAAAAACATTGTCTTGTTTTATTAAATCATCCTACGTGTATAAAAAACATTGGCTTGTTAAATTAAATCATCCTAAGAAACAGACTATAGCTATTATTTGACCTAAGGCCGTAGGAAGGTGTTAATTGGAAATGCAAAATTCCTGAAACACTCACTTTTTTTTATCAAAATTTGAAAAGTGGGGGTTTCAAGAAGACATCTAAAATTCATAGATTACAAAATAAAGAGTCAAAAGGATTTACTATTTCTGCAACAGAAATATGCTTTGTCTTTACCACACGGTTATAAAAGAGATAATTGTATAAAATACTTTAGTTATATATAAATTTATAAAGATTTGACGTCATCTTATCGGTAAACTACAATTTTTTACAACACATTAGAATCTCAATTTGCTAGATAGTCCTTCAATGTTTTGGACAGAGTAAAAATTAACCAATTAATACAACAATCCCGAAAGAAATACAAGTTTAAAATGAGATGGTAGAAATAAACCAACAAAAACATATAATATATATTATCATTTAAGTCTCCAATTCATAGTATCAAACGAAAATGTAATGTACACAGACAAAAGACATCAACGTTTTCAGAGGTCATATACAATATACAAGCAAATTGGGAAACAAAAGATGACGAGAACGAGAATAATTTTTAGAAAACGCTCCATCTCTCTTTGTATAATATTGTCAGACTTGAATTCCCAAAAGACGTTAATCATGTGTTTGATGTGCCAAGAAGGTCATACACTGTATTATCATCGATGATAACCAGGCAGGGGTCCGTCTACGAATATATAAAGTTGAAACTAGAAATAACCTGAGTGTCCATAGTAGTTTACTTGTTGTTAATCAAAGATTTCTAAAGAGAATTTATTAATGCAGCAATTAATCCAGTTGATGCATAAATATTCATTGTGTTTTCCAGCTATTTCTGCGTTGCGTAAATAATGAGTCGTTACATGTTTTCATATACATGTATCAGGTTATTTTGATAAAGAACAAAGAACCCTTACTCTTTCATTGCAATGCAGAAAACGCTCCTTCTCTCTTTGTATAATATTGTCAGACTTGAATTCCCAAAAGACGTTAATCATGTGTTTGATGTGCCAAGAAGGTCATACACTGTATTATCATCGATGATATCCAGGCAGGGGTCCGTCTACGAGTATATAAAGTTGAAACTAGAAATAACCTGAGTGTCCATAGTAGTTTAGTTGTTGTTAATCAAAGATTTCTAAAGAGAATTTATTAATGCAGCAATTTATCCAGTTGATACATAAATATTCATTGTGTTTTCCAGCTATTTCTGCGTTGCGTAAATAATGAGTCGTTACATGTTTTCATATACATGTATCAGGTTATTTTGATAAAGAACAAAGAACCCTTACTCTTTCATTGCAATGCAGAAGTTGCTTTTTGTTTGAAAGTATTGTTTCAGTAAATATTACTCTAAAACGAAATTCTGACGATTTCCCCCCCTTTTAACACCAGCAGGTTTCCACTAAAAGATTTTATACCACAAGTAGCGGTGTTAGTATGCCGTTTGTTATTTTATCTAGTATACTGGGGCATAAAGATACGTTTAATGATCATACCCAGACGGAATAATGACTAGGTATATGCGTGTCAATGTTTTCTTATTCCTCGACCCTAGTTGTATCGTTGCCTTTAGAAATGTGGTCGCTTGCAATCCAAGCTCCTTACAGTTATTTCCCTTTGCTTTGAATCAATCACTACCACAACAAAAACTTTATCCAGATTCAGATGAAATTCGGATGATGTGATGTTACCGGATGTAGTAATTAATTTTGAAAAGAATATGTCTTCTTGTGTTGATTTATAACCAGTTAAATTAAAAAATATTTACTTTCATTTCAAATAAAGCGCAAATCGATGATCTTTTGGTGTCGCCGCCAGGTTTAAATGCCATTTCTGTTTCGAAGCAGATGGTCATGTTACATTTGTGGTGGTAGTGTACAATTCCATTAAGGGAGATCACTGTGAGGAGGTTGGCGATCCATTTTCAATAAGGCGTCATTTAACTTCCGCCTTAGACAGAAATGGAAGAGAAACGTCGAAGAGAATATTATTGTCTGAGAAGACAATCGTTCATCTGTGTCTGCTAAACACGAGGGATGTCATCTCTGAATTCAATATGCATTATATTAACCCTTATAGTGCTGGAACCGACTTTATGCTTATGCAAACAGGTTAGATCCAGGCCAGCCGCCAAGTAAATTGGCAGCTTGGTACTCTGCTTGGTACTCTGAGTATCTTTCCTCACCAAAATTATGCAGATATTTGAGATGTTTGAAAGCAGACGACACGAGAAATCTATTTTTTGAAAATCATCCAGTATTATAAGGGTTAATGTTCAGGAGAAGACATTTCAACATGGGTGCTCTGGGAATACGTTCAGTCTACATTATTGTATTTATACTTTTCTTCTTACACGCATGTTTTACCCTTCTTTTGCAGCCGACACAAAACAATACTAGCAAAGGGATGGATCGAATAGATAGAAACATTTCTTATCTTATCACGATTCGTTTTTACCTAACCCTTATAGTGCTGTAACCGACTTTATGCTTATGCAAACAGGTTAGATCCAGGCCAGACGCCAAGTAAAACAAAACAAATAAGCATATACAGTTAGTATTAAATACAATTTAAACGAACAGATCATGCTGATTTTATATAATGTGCTTTAAAAGAATACCTACGTCGTTTCAAGATACGTTAACATTTTCAGCCTTTAACCACCTACAGACGACATCTTTATACTTTAAGCAGACGGTTTTAGAACATCTTTGTAAAAATGTCAAAAAAACATTTCAGTTATGCTGTTGTGATATGTGAATAGATTGAAGAAGCATTGTGGCAAAAGGCGAAATTGCTTGGGACAAGCACTTTTTCCTTTTTCCACAATGGATTTTGAAAGTTGTCCGCTGCAAAACGCGAAATTGTGGCGTTATATGGTATTGTGTTAAAGAAGATTTTATTTCTATATGCTGCAATATTTCGAGCTAATGAAGAACCCCCCATAGCAACAATGTTGTTTTTTATGAATTCACAACAGTTTTTGTTCTATAACTTATCAGATGCAACCCAAGCACGAAACCACGCTACAATAACCCTATATTATAGCTAACAGAGATCGTAAATTACTTGGAGAAAGCTTCGTATTTAAACTCGAAGATCAATACCATCTTTCGGTTTAACAGAGAAGAAAGTTCAATATGAATTTAACTTGTTTCCCCATTTTACAGGTTAATGGAACTATCTAACATATTTTGCTCTATAGGTAACAGACATTAAAATAGTGACTTAATCAATCCGAATTACTGAACCCTTTACACGAAATCAAATTTTCGACTGTCCAAAACTGAAAGAGCTTGCAGACAACATTTCAAAATGTGATGCAATTGAATACTTATCTTCTGATAGTTTAGAAAGCACTGTGGGAAAAGGAGAAGTCTTTCATTTAGAGCAATTTCTCCTTTTCTCACAGTGATTCCAAAGTCGTGTGCAGCAAACTGGCCAAATGCGATTACTGTTTGGTAATGGGTTAACAAAAGTCCATTTTATATTTCTTTATTCTAAAGTTGCTGCACGTCTGCGGTTTCATAAAAAACAGTTAAACGAGCATCTGTGTCATTTAGAGCTTTGATAGCAAATTCTTACCCATTTCGATGATTTCACATGACGGAAGTGAGGTATTCACATGCACAGTCAAACGTTTGTAAAATCCACATCGGGATGGTATATAGAATTACTGCCGCTTACCAATTGGTAATTTCAGATAGTTATTTACAAGTAAAGCGTTTAAACGATTTACTTTACCAGCAACATAAATGTTCTACAGTTCCACAACACAATCAATGGGGGTTCTAAGTGTCTCAATAGAATAGTTTAAAAACACTATTTAACCTGTGATGCCATTCTATTCTAGAAGAAACTTTATTCAAGAAATAAATAAAGCGTCAACCTGTGAGAAAGGCGTTTTAAAGTAAAAGTGCAGACTATCCCATGATCGATAAAACTTTCCTTTTTTCCAAAATATAATTAGGTGAAAAACCTAAAAGGAAAGCTTGGACAAGCTAAGAATGTCGTTCTTTTTGGGAACATCGTTGCAAAGTGTTTAACGAACAACGTTGGGAGCCCTTGTAGAATATCGGTAGCATAACGAATGAAATAACGTTCATCGTACACGACATGACTTAATGATTAGACATAGAGACTAAATATTTGATCAGAGATGGGCTATGATAACGGGAACGTTGTATGAAGGCACAATTGTGATAGTCTTAAATGGCAAGCATCGGGTACAATTTGATAGGCCCGTCTGTGAACTCGTTTTCATCATCTTAATTTGATGATTGTGAATTAGAACAGATCACTTATTGTTTGGTATCCACCATGCTATCGTGATAATGGCTTTTCTTAATGAACACCACCAATCTAATACGTTTTATTAATTCAGTCATCAGTAATCTGATTCGACGGCGGGACCCCCCATCATGTATTGATTATCGCGGTTTTTGGAGGTTTTATAGATTAGCATTCAAAAAGACATCTTATTCTATTTTTGGTCTGTTTGTCATACTCACGTTAAGACACATGTTAATTTATAAGTTACCAGTTACAGGTTACAATATAAACCAAACTTTCGATAAATACAAACTCTGAGAATTACATACTTTGTTTACTGACCAGAGCTTGTGTTGTGTGTGTGTTGGGTGTAATTATTATTCTAAAGCCTTTGTATGCAGGTTGCACAAAGTTATTTTATAAAGAAGACAGAAAACAGCTCAATTCGGATAAAATGTACAAGGGAGTACTTGACAAAGTGCACGAAACGAAAAAGGGAGCTAAATGAAACTCAACGATACAAATGATTATAAAGATTGTCTCCCTTGTTACATTTCATTTATCTCGAAAACAATTACAGTCAAACTTGTCTACAGCAGCCACTCTTAAACATAGAATACATATGACTGCATAGCAGCATTGAAGCTCAATACAGCAGGCAAAACATGAGGAAAGCTCCTGCAGGGGCTTTCTTCATGTTTTGCCTGCTGTATTGAGCTGTCAACGGTCTAAAAAAATCAGATCTGATGGCATTTTTGTTGGCTGCTTAAGACAGGTTTTACTGTAAACATATATGACAGAAATATAAGTCACACATAAAAAAGATGACATCGCTTCACCTTCATTTGTGGTCAATACTACATTCAGATATGTAGTCAGTCGCTATGAATAAGAAATGGGCCGCGTCACGCGAAAAGGGGCACTCGAACATATAAAAAAAGCGCTGACTCAGCTCTATCTTAGCGCTATTATTCCAGCATCTAGTCACGAAAGTTATCATTTGTATTTATTAAAAGGTATAACTGGATGTCCTCTAAGATAACAAATAGTGTAGCCCCAGACCAGCCGCCACGTCAGTGACGTAGCGGCTGGTCTGGGGCTACACTGTTTGCTATGTACGAGTGCCCTTTTTCGCGTGACGTGGCACAAATGTTTCTACTACATGATTCTACATTAACGCATTTGTCGTGTGGTGATTCACATCGCTTATATGTCAATGGACTTGCAATTACGCCATCAGTAAACTACTTTTGTGTGATACAAAGAATCACAGAATATACCATGAACTCTACCCTAAGCCTCGAGGTTGCAATCTGAGTTTTCGACAATCAGTGGAAACCAGAGGAAACATAAAAAACTTAAATTGATTCTTATAACTCATTGATATCTGTTGCAATCTTGGAATGTGGTATCACGCCGTTTTACGGTGTAAACATTCACTCAACCAAATAATTTTAATGAACTTTAACCTTATCAAACCTATGAGCCAATATCTTCCAGAGGAAAGCTCCTGCTACGCTTTCATATGTGATGAACTAATGATAGCTCTGCAAATGCGATTAAATTGTTTCCGGGCAAGCAATAATTTAATAGGACTCAATTCACTGGACACATGTTCACGATTTGTCTGTTTGTTGTGTACTTATTTCACGTTTTTAATTGTGCTAAAGAAACGGTAGATACATTGTATGTTGTATGTAGTACAAGGGCTCTCGACACCATGTCACATATAAATATGCACACAGGTACACTCGCAAAAATAAGAAATAAATGTTGGTAAATAAACCAGGCAAACGCATACATTCATGCACGTACAAATATGGACAAACACATATACAGATGTATGCCCATATTCGCACGCACATACGTACATACATACACATATACGCGTGCATATAAGAAAGCTCGTACATACACTCCATACACAAAAGCGCGGACCCAAGTAATCATGCACAGAAGCAAACGTAAGCAAAGACACATACACAACAAACGTAGACAAAAGCGGGCAGATAGCCTGATATAGAAGTACTCCCAGTCTCCCATCGTGGGTTATAAAAAAGTTATAAGACTAACTTTTACACAATTATCGACTGTAAAAAGGCTGTAAGCGGTATTAATTGTTCTCTACGGAGTTCATGTTTCTTTCTCTTACGTGTTTCGCGGTGACAGAAGTCCAGATACCATGTTAATTTAAACCACTTATTATTTAATTCCTCATCAAACCCTTTGTTGTGGGTACTCATTAGAAGCGTATCGACGAGACGATTCTGATGAGTACCCACAACAAAGGGTATCGTGAATGATTCTTGCGAGGTTAACGGTTCATATACTAGCACTCGCGGCTTATCCGGAATATCGCTGCTGAGTGATGTATGGGACGAGCTTGATGAAGAATCCCGTAGATTCTCGTTTTTTCTCGTATTAACTTGCAGCATTAGCGAGACTTAGTAACGATTCGAGAGAGAAGCATGAGGTTGAAAAAAAGGTTTCCTATCGAATTCGATGATTGGATTTTAAGTTGATGAGTGATATTGCAGGATCTTTTAGAACACAAGGTAAGACGTTTAAGATATTTGAAATGTCTTTTGTACATAAACTCAAGTGTGGAAGTAAGTTGAGGTTATCAGTACTTTGTGCCGATTCTAATAGATATTATGTAATCCTATCTAAACCCACATTGCTATGTTCACTATAAATTTTGATATATTGTGTGTGTTACGTAACTGTTACCGAATGATTTGACGAATTTTTAAGATTAATCTATTTGATTTAGATCCCAATTCGGGTGCATCAGGATACAACCATGCTTGATTATCCACAAAATCAAACAAATACTAATGCTGATTAAATGACAATGACAATATTTTATTCAAGACGTAAACTATACAGTTTCTTGTCACAAATATAAAAGATCAAAGAAGCAATGCTTCTTTTGACAAAATTGACGGATCACCGAAACAGTGATTTTATCCCAAGCGACTGCCCAAAACAATATCTTTCGAGTGTCGAAATTGATAGCACTAGATACAAAGACACCACAACAACACAGCTTATCAAAAAAAGAGTTTAGGAAGAAATATTCTGACTGATACTTAAAGTTGGCTGATTACTATTTCTCAAACACCGATTACCAATAGCAGAAATTGTTTTTTGTCAGTCATCATTTACAGCGAACACGAAATGAGAAATGATTAAGAAGTTTCGTTAAGCATATAATAGTTTCATCACATTAGTTTGAGAAATTATCGTTTTTGTTCGGGGTTCTATTTTCGGCATGACAACAATGCCATTCATCTATTCCCATGATAATTCTGTGAGAAAACTGCATTCTATCCTTTTCATGTCAATAATTGATATTCTCTTAGAGCACAATAATCGGAATTGTTTCCATATTGAGTCTTTTCAACGAACACAGATAAAAATGTGAAATTCATGTCCTTATTCAACAAGATAAAAACCACTCTACTTTCTCACACAAAAAGCCTTTCCGGCTAAGCCTGTATGGACTGTGTCTTCGCGTTTGTCTTTTCTGTGGGAAAATGACAAGATACATAAAACAAAGAAATAATGTATACACAAAAGAATCGTTTATATGTCTTAGAGTAGTATAAAACGAAATATGTGATCATATTTTCAAAGTGAAAAAAAAAAATTCTTCGTTAAAAAAAGACAGCAGCAGATGACCAAAAAGGTATGAAAAAAACCCACTAGTTTTATGATACTGCAGAAACCATTGCGTCTAAAGAAGAAATAGTTTGATACAAAGAAATTCCCTTCCGGTCACGACAGTCTTTTCCTGCATGTGTGTCAAGGTGGTATGAGGGATGAAAAAATCTTTCTATTTTTCTATATGTTGGACATCGAGGAACGAACCATATGCACTACACATACCGATTTATTAAGGTTGAGTTACGTAGTCCTCTTAGTTTTGTTTGTTTATTGTTAGTTATTCATATAGGATTCTCTATGTCTGTTCAAAACCACAAAGAACTGCATGCAGATGAATTGTACACAATGGTACGGTTTTTGTGACACTTGGTGAAAGACGAATGAAAAATCGAAAATATTATTGATTCACAACTGTTTCCGAAGCCCTTCGATGCAAGTACAGTATACTTCAAACGAGTATGTATACATAACAGAGTCGGTAAACTGTTATTAAGTTATGATAAAACACCATGTTTATCCACCAGAATATATACATATTCGCATGTAGTTCTCTAATTATGACTAATTAAGTAATTATGCAAATCATTAAACGCGCAAAGCAAGCGCGGCGAAACAGATCGTCGTAACATGTTTTTAACTGCTTCAAGGGCACTTACATGCATTCCATCACATCTTAGGTATGGATATGGCTTTGAATCCTTGGTACCGTTTTATAAAAACAACTTAACCCTTTTAGTGACGGAACCGAATTCATGCTTATGCAAACAGGTTAGATCCATGCCGGCCGCCAATTTTCTTAGCGGCTGGCCTGTGATCTAACTTGTTTGCTACTCAGATTACCTTTTCTCACCACAATTAACCGGATATTTAAGGTTTTGGAAAGCAGGCGACATAAAGATCTATTTTTATAAAGAGTATCCAGAATTCTAAGGGTAAAGGATTATTTGGGTAAGTCGAAAGTTATAAACACGTATAGTAACCTTAAAATTAACACAATATTGACACATCATTGGAATCTCGGAGAGACAAATCCAATGATGTGTTATAATGCAACATTACTTATCCCAATAAAAGAAACAGGGGGAATGTTGCTTTGAACTTACGCCAATTTTCTAGCATAGAATGTTTAGTGAAATGGTACTCTGATGATTTGGCTAATATTGTTTCCCATGTTTTTTGAACTCATTTCAACAAGAATCTCTTTCAATCTACCACTAGTCAATTATAGTCACGCCGGGAACAGTTCATAGGAATGGGGTGAATATAGTGCAGTTATAAGAATTAAATACTAGGAGTAAAATAGGTACATTGTCTGACCCTATTAAACGAGATAACGGTCTAATTGTTTTTTAGCCATCCAAATCTTTTAGGGACAAACATACTGAAATATTGCGTGGTGTTTGTTGATAAAACACGCTGCGGTTGATGGGTTGTAATGGAAAAAGCGTCATCCATACTTTTGATCTTTTTGAGATAAACGCTCGTTACGATTGAGCTGCAAGTGTTTCTTTTTTTTTGTAAAAAAATATTGATATGTTTTGTGCACGACACAAAGTTTACCAATGGAATGAATTCAATTTGAAACGTTACATTAAGATGAAAGGATCACCACTCTTTGATGTTTAAACAATCCAACGATTTCTCATCACCTATATCACGTTTGAAAGTTAGCATTTCGTTAGATTTGACAAAGTTTTCTGCTATGTTCACTATGTTCACGTATCTATTCATCCGAGTACTTATCAACTTATTTTCTTTTTCTTTCCCAATATCTATTTAAAGCCCCCGATTATCCAATTGGAGATTAAGATTTACCAATCGTTCTTTAATATAGAACAACAGAACAGAAAAAAGCTTATTAGAACCTGAGCATATACGCTCATTGGTCATAAACATACACTTAACTGCACAACATTGACAATAGTGTCGTTTCGACCTAACATTAGGCGTTGACATGAAAAAGAAAGCAACTTCTATATACTTCTGTCATCAAATATCATGACAAAGAGTGCACAAGCTGATTCCTTGTAGATACAGTACAATACAATACAATACAATACAATACAATACAATATGTTTATTTAGTCAAAGGCCTCTGGCTCATAATGAAATTTACATGTTAAAATATACAAATGTGTAAGAGTTGTTTATAATACAAAAGACTAAACATATTTGTGTTTCATACTTTCTAAGTTTTTGAGATTTAAGCATTGTTCCTGGAATCTTAACCAGTTTGCGCATTTAAGATTGTTTCATTATCATAAAAACATATAAGGCTATTTTTCGTATTTGGAATCATTTTCTGTTCTGATGAGGCTATAAAAGTTTTCTTCTCCATCATTTCCGTGATACCAATTGTAGAGATATGAATTACGTTGTTGTACATATTTTTCGCAATGAAAGAAGGCATGGTATTCGTTATCTATTATTCTAGTGTTAGATTCATTGAAACAAAAAGTACAGATTCTCTCTTCTCTTGGAATGTTTTGGTGTCTCCCAGTTTCTATCGTAAATTTATGGTTCAAACAGCTAAATCTTGACAATGCCTTTTTAAATTGATAAGAGAGTCCAATAGATAAATAATTTTCAGGTTCTAATAATGATTTAAAATGTTTGTAGGTATCACATCGAGATGACCCATTCACACTAGCAGACCAGTCCTGTGTTTTGCAGTCATTAAGTCTCAGTTTGAAATATTTTCAAAACATGTCAAGGTCACCCATGTCCTGGCTTATCCATACATACCCAAAACCATATTGATATAGAAGATTTTTTACACTTGTCACCCAATTAATTCTTCCAATATTATCATGTTTCTTTAACATTAAATAACAATTTCTTGGATATCTATATTCGGGCATTCTTAAAAGTTTACACCAATACTTAATAACTTAAAAGTAATAATCACAGCATAATGGAAGTCTGCCACATTCACCAAGAGCCATACAATCATTTATTGATTAGTTTGTCCCAAGAAATTCTTTACAGTATTGTATTTGTACTTGTTCTATGCTACTTGAAAATCAATTTTCCCAAATTTCTCCCCCGTATAAAAGAATAGGTTTCACCATAGAATCGAATAGTTTAAAATGTTCTCTAAGCTTAAAATTTCCAAAAGTTCTGTGATAAGCCTTTATTGCGTTTATTGATTTCTTTGCTTGGGCTACAAGCTTTGCTTTTGCTTTAGACCATGACAATTTAGGGGTGAAAAGAAGTCCCATGTATTTATAAACAGAAGTTACATTTACTGAGTATATTTCCTCATAAAGATTAAGCAGATATCTAACGTTTTGGAAAGCAGACGACACAAAAATCTATTTTGAGAAAATTACCCAGCATTCTAAGGGTTAAATTACAGAGGAGTGAGAATAACCTTATGTACCTCTCTGCTGGAGCCGAGGCAAAGCTACACTACACTCACTTGTATACTACCAATATTTCAGTTATTTTTGTCTTTCAATTAAACAGCTAGCTTCTCCTTTTCGCACAATGATTTCTCACACTATCTAACAAGAGACCTTGTAATCATATATGCTGTATTTCAATTCGTCGCCCGCAGCCTCCAATAATAACAAAATATAACAAAAAAGATCCCGAAAAATGTCGAAAACTGTCGTTTGATAAAGGATTCTTCAACAAATTTGGTTGCTTTGACGACACGAACATGTCGATATGAGCAATGAACTAGAAATCATTTATACCATGATTTTACAGGATATGAGCGCTATTATCACTTTAAAGGTGGTTGTTCATAGAAGAGAAAATTGGAAAGTCAACATAGAATGTCGTTGAAAAAATACAGCTTTTGTATTGTTATTTCCTTGACAACTAAAAGTATCTATTGAAAGTTTTCCTTATTGAAGAAGCGTAAATTTATATAAGTACATGTATGTACAGTTCAAACGCGGTATACCTCGAACGCGATGTCACACGTCTGGATTGAATAACCTATTAATTTACTGTATACAGTGAAGCCTCGTTTATCCGTTCCCAACAAAATGCCCGGTTTACCGAATCATCCGGACTAATGAAGCAGAACATGTTCTTAATAGACATTAAGACATAAACGGTCTGTATGCACGTGTATACTTATAACCCTTTAGCAAACGCCAAATTGTCGACCGTCCCAAATTGAAAGAGTTTGCAGACGACATACCAAAACGTGATGAAATTCAAAGATAATCTTCTGATATGGCAGAAAACATTGTGGGAAAAGGAGAAATTTCTCCTTTACCCACAATGTTTTCAAAAGTTGTCTGCAACAAACTGGTCAAATAATTCCGTTCCCTTTCAATTTCGTTCGGATTGCGAGACATCCGGATAATCGGGGTCCGGATAAACGAGGCTTCACTGTACATACCTTAGATACTTGAAACCAATGAACCAAAGTTGCTTCCAATGTTTATTCTCCAGTGCGTATCATAAAACTGTCTTGCTCTTATGCAGTCTTTGATGACAATCATTTTTAATTTCTAAATGTACTCACATCTGTGAACAAGCACCTTTAAATTCATAAACACGTTAATCTTGAAGGTTGAAAAAGCCAAACACAAACCTATTATTTTGGAATCCATTAGTTTCATGCTTCATATAACGTTTCATAATGTCTCTTTGACTTTCAATACACCTAATTTACTTTTAGCATCATAAAGTCTTCCGTATTGCGTGACAGAAAACTATTTTGGATGTTAATCCCTATAATGACTGAACCAATATGGATTGTAAATAGTAAATTTTAGCATAGAGAATGCATACTTGGACAGCTTGACCGCTGATGATATAATAGGGCACTAAACCCTTTACCAAACGCCAAAATTTGAAGAGTTTACAGACGACATTGTAAAATGTGGTGAAATTGGAAAATAGTTGTCTGATAGTGTAGTAAACATTGTTGGGAAAGGACGTTACGAGCAACTTTTCCTTTCCCCACAATGTTTTCCAGAGTCGTCTGTAACAAATCGGTTTAATGTCGTTATTGCTTTGTAATGGGTAAAACGGTAATCTATTTTAACGTTCGTCTTTATACAAACGCCTTAAAAACGTCAATTGAATTCAGTCTAGTTTATAAGGCAGGGAGAATATGCCTCTCCTATGTAGTTCAGTGAGTACTGAAGTTTGAGTTCAAACTGTTGTTATTGCTAACTGTGTCCATTTCTGAGATAATTATTCCCTATATCTGTGACATTCCCGACAACGACGTAATAAAACAAATCGTTGATCAACAATTAACCCATTACAAAACAATCACGACATTTCACCAGTTTGTTGCAGACGACTTTGCAAAACATTGTGGGAAAATAAGAAATTGCTCGTAACGAGCAATTTCTCCTTTTCCCACAATGTTTTCTGCCTTATCAGAATATTATTTTTCATTTGCATCACATTTTGAAATGTCGTCTGCGAACCCTTTGAATTTGGGGCAGACGAAAATTTGGCGTTTGTTGAAGGGTTGACAAACGAATCGACCTGTATGTTTCAATGGCTGTAAAGATAGCCTTATGTATACATATCAAGCGAGACGATAGATGTGCTCTTTCGTCAGAGAAAAAAAGAGAAACAAAAAATGAAAGATAGAAAAAGAATGATTTATTGACGTAAGCGTATACATCCTTTAGTCATATACGTATACATACATGTACATAAAAACATAAATAGATCAACAATAATAATACTTGACAATGACATTCTAGAAGAAAGAGTCATTGAAGAGTCTTAAACTGTTTGCAACATCTAATCAAAAAAGGACATAAGGTTTATCTAAAAGAGTGTTTCTCGTGTGTAGTCTCTCATTTTCAAACAGTTGAGAAGAAATCTTCAATCAGAGTTTTATATCTGACTTTTATCCTGAGTGAAGATAATAACATATATTTATATACCCTGTATCTAGTTTCTAAAGTCGTTAACCTTAGTTGCCTTTATCTTGGATACGGGGAAAATACAATCCAATCGACTGGGAAACTGGCATAATGCGGCTTCCTTAAACCTTTACCAAACGCCATATTTTCGACTGTCCCATATTGAAAGAGTTTACAGGCAACATTTCAAAATGTGATGAAATCGGAAAATAATCTTATGATAGGGCAGAAAAACATTGTGGGAAAAGGAGAAGTTCCCAATTAAGAGCAATTTCTCCTTTTCCAACAATGTTTTCCAGGGCCGTTTGCAACAAAATCGTTAAATGTCGTTATTGTTTGGTAATGGGCTAATTCTCTATGTCAGGTACAATATACTGAGTGGGAATTGGCGATATTTATTGGCGGCAGGATTGTTCCATACAGCTATATGTCACACCGAGGGGTCCACCACCAATATTCAATACCATCACAACACACCTCTACCACTTCGGGAATGGAGAGGCCTGGTGACAGTGGTGCATATTACTGATGTATTTATTCAAGTGTGTGGGGTTTTTTTCCCCAGAAAAGTAACTTGTGTGTGATTAAAGGTGCTTGTTCACAGATGATAGAAAAATTTGGAAGTTAAGAATTAATCTATATAAAACTGCATAGTAGTTGTACTTTTATATGACACGCATTTAACAATAGGCACTGGAAGAAAAATTAGATCGATTTTCAATTCTTTAAAGTGTTTAAAGTGTGTATACAGTGAAAAGGAATATTTGATCCAAAAGCGTCTCATTACTTTTGAGATCCACCACATATAAATTGTGCATACTTAGATTAATCAACGCTTTCTGGATGTCTTATGCTTTTAATGACTTCTTTAAATTGTATATATAACAACGATAAAGAAGCTATCATGATACTTTTTTTGACTTTAAATGGACATGCAATCTATGTTCAGCATACAATCTGGCCCAGTATCTTCAAAACGAACATGAACAAAGACGGTTAACATTAGAAACAATAAGCTGAGGACACACGTTTGAAATAAAAAGGATACTATACGGCACAGGGGGGGTTGTCAAAAAGGCAGTTTCTCAATTAGTTTGACTAAGTACTAAACTATGAGACATACGATTAAAATTTGTTTTCACACCATATGTTCGAAATCTAAAGCTATTTGTAAAGAAAATAACATAACAGGTGCGACGTTTCTCGATGTGCGGGATTGTTTGCGGCAAATGCCATAATCGAAGCCTTTCGGAACCTCTAAATTTTCGATTTACGGCAGTGTTCAGTCTGATTTTGTTTTTACTTTGAAATCGCAAATGTTCCTAGTGTCAACGAACTGGACACTGTCTGTCGAGAATAATACCGCACGTAGTTATTCGTGTTTAAGTACAATACGTTAATTGGTAACTTGGTGGATTTTTGATACAGTTATTACATCGGGGATTTGAGATAACAGCATTCTAAATGGAGTATATTTATGGAAACTTTAATTTCTAGCTTACTCAATGTAGATTATCAAGATGACACCAACATGTCATTTGAAGGTGCCTCAATATGTATCTGGTAAAAAAATGAAATGTCATTTTCCCTCAAACAAATCCTTTCTGTGTAGAAAATCTAATGTTCATGTATTTTGTATAATTGCAGTATTTCATGGTTATGATGGTTACAGGTGCACTGTGTAGCAGATACTAAACCAGACATAACAACCCGATGCGGGCTTCTAAAGCGAAGTCATGACTGAATCAGATTGATCTACGAATCTACAATGCATAGACGGTTTAAAATTACTGTTTACAAAAGGAACGATATATTTATCTCCGCATGTGTTGATGAACAACACCTGGACTTAAGAACGTATTCGAGGTGAGCAGTGTTGCTAGAGATCGACCGCACATCTATTTATAGTAACAACAATGTCGACTGGTTCCCCGTATAACCGCGCTAAAAATGGCGGCATGTCCCGATTGGAGGTGTTCCGCGATATGGCGGAGGATATCATGTGTAAATCCCAGGATCTGCTTCACCTCGCAGGCCGGGCACATCCACCCGACCCGTACACAGTGGAAGTTAACTTCGAGACCCGATGGACGAGTCAAAGGGCGCGATTGATCAGTGCAGGCATCTATGTGCTGACTGTATCACTGGGCGCCATTATCCTAGCGACTTACTATATGGTCGGATGGCACCCCAATACGGATAAACTGTTTGGGACAAAGAATGGGACTGTGTGGTGACGTTTTGCATTGGGGCGTTTGTGTGTTCGTTCGTCTTTCATTCATTTAAGCGTCAGCTTGATTTTGTTGTCAAATCGTCTCAATTCAAACAACATACTAGTAGTAAGTTTATGAAAGTGTGCCATTGTATAAGCTTGTGCTCTTTGTGAACAGTTTTCTTTGTTGATTGCCTTTTAGAACTAAATGAATGAAGTGTCAAGTGTCAAAATGGCTACCAATGTATAGAAACGCCGCACTTAGCGTAAATGTACACTTTAAACCTGAATTCAGTGTCACGATTGTAGAAGATTCACGCAAATTGAGAGCCTGTGGAAAGTTTTACATATGTTTAACAGGACATACAGGACATATATGTGTATGTTTATCGATTGCAGAGTCAATTTTATCAATGTGAAGCCTTTGTAGAATTCGTTGAATGTCGATATATCCTTCTTGTTGAGCTGTACTACGAACATTTTCACCCGTGCCCAATTTTTGGACAAGTATTCTTGGCGATGGGGTTGTTATCTGTTGTATGGTTGCAGCAAATATGTTAATGCTTAATCGTATCTATACGACTTCAATGTGGAACCAGTGTTATAGCTCTGAAAGTGGTTGGACGATTAACCTCTCATGCTTTGTCCAAATATGATTTGGACACATTTACTTATTTCGTCAACGACTTAACGCCCGAAGTGTTATGGGACCACGGCCCGAGCACTAACAAACATACATCTTAAACAGACAAATTTCAATAAAGACATTCGGAAGTTATCTCCTTTACAATTTGATACCTTACCCATTCTACTTTGAATGGATTTTTCTTTATAGAAATAATTGATAAGAGATGTTCGCCAATAACAACAATTGCAATTATGATATTGTTTTATCTGCATTTGTGTAGAAAGCACATTCATATAAAGAGAGGCAAAATTCGTTTTATTCATATCTAACCTTTCAAACAAAGAGGCTGTATCGTCTCTAAATAAAATAAGATATGTTAATTCTTTTGAATCACCAGACGTCACCAATAATCTTATGTTACTTACATCCTGGCAAAATTGGTATCATTTTGCCCCGCAGTTGGTTGTAGAGGGCAAACAATAAAACCAACTCACCAGACGTAATCAATAATCTGTTTCTAGCAGAGCAATAGGAACTGTCGTAGATATTAGCTAATTCGATTGAAATGACCAGCATGAATATTCCGCAAGAATATGCAATGCAATTTAACGTTTTCTGAACGATGTCTTGTCGCATATGTAATGTGACATCAGACACCTGTAGTCGTACCCATGCATCGATCCCTTAGTGTATCGGACGAACAATTGCTCTCAAAATGTCAAGACAGAAATATATTATTAGAAAGTGCTACATAAAAACTTCCATTTTATGAATGTTATGTTCTTTTACAGACTCGTCAGAGAGATGAGCTGATTGAGCTATATTTGTAAACCAAAGATGCTCTAGCCATCGGGAATGCTCCTTTTAACAATGACGTGTATAAATGTATATGTTTACCTCTAAATGTAGCAAAATGAATGGTTTTGCTATTTTAAATCGCTTTTTTTGTACCAAAAAGTGTACTGTTATCACGTTGACATTATTTTGTATTTTATATGTGCTGTTGATGATATTCTTTGTACAAGTCCAAAGAAATGAATGTTCTTATCTGTGTTCAAAACGTATTCGGACTCTTCTGCAAATTGTGCGAGGGAATGGACTTCCGAAACACTGCGAAAGTATGGTCCTGGCACTTTCTTAACCCGTTCTTCTCATATCATTTTTGGCAAGCGCGAATAAACACTTGACAAAGAAATAGCAAGATTTGATTTGGCAGAAACTATTGTTGAAAATGAGAAACTCCTCATATACACATTACCACCTAACGCCACAATTTGTGTCTTGCAGCAGACGACTTTCAAAGAGCATTGTGGCAAAAGGAGAAATTACTTGTCACAAGCAATTTCTCCTTTTTCAACAATGCTTTTGCAATTAGGTTGAATAGCACAACAGTAGAACTGAAAGGATTTTCACATGTGTACAAAGATTTTCTAAAGTCGTCATATGCAAGGAAAAAAGTGCCGTCTGCAGGTGGTAAAGATTTAAAGACAGTTCAATTTCTTATCGCATTGGCTTTTTGAATAGTTTCTGTCCTGAGTGGGTCTCATGGAGTAGAGGGTCACTGTGTTTATATGAATCGTTGGCTCTGGCGCTTATCCCAGGCGGGGGAATCACGTATCCGAACAAGATGGCCGCGCCACTGGTAATCTTGCATGTTTCAATTACTTTTGCCAATATAGTTTCATTGGGTTTCACGCATGAGTTGACCATCATCTTTCCGGTTCTGATGGTATATAATAACCAATGCTTTATAATCGCGGTACGTCTAACACTCAGTAGAGAAATCGCAGTCGACGGGTAATGGTTTTATGTTATTTGCGCCTGTTTCGTCATTGGCACAGCCATCTCGTTCGGACATAATCAATCGGAACTACTCGGGTATTTCCGTGAGCTGTGAAATTCACCTCGGATATAAGTGTAGGGTTACAATTTTCGGGTAAATCGACCTCCGGCGATTGACACCTTTTCTAAGCGTGCAAGTCAAGTAGTTCAATGTATATGGTAGTGTTGGACATCTTTTTAAATAAATTGTTCTCGGTAACTCATACGAAATATCTAAATTATAAGTTGTGGCATATATAGTTGTTTCCTTAATCAAATTAAACGACTTTTTAGATTTCACATTTAAGATCTACTTTTGGAATCGGAAGTAAAGGGACGTCATTCCGCGGGAACCAATATGGCGGCATCCCTATTATTTCAGAGGTGTTTTCATTGGATAAACCCGATTTGTTCAGATTGGGACATAATATCGTGATCATCGTCAAGTGGTTCCCCGCCTGAACCTCTAAAGCTCAAGTATTGTTCCTTTTCTTTTAACCAGACGAAAACGTGTAACTAAAGATGTAACAGTTAATAAATTTAAGTGTCTACGACTCCTTCTTCTGTCAAACATTTATATTTCTAAAAGGGTGTCTTTGATCATGCAAAAACGTTTGCAACAAAATCGTTAAATGTCGTTATGGTTTGGTAATGGGCTATAATTCTCTATGTCAGGTACAATATGCTGAGTGGGAATTGGCGATATTTATTGGCGGCAGGATTGTTCCATACAGCTATATGTCACACCGAGGGGTCCACCACCAATATTCAATACCATCACAACACACCTCTACCACTTCGGGAATGGAGAGGCCTGGTGACAGTGGTGCATATTACTGATGTCTTTATTCAAGTGTGTGGGTTTTTTTTCCCAGAAAAGTAACTTGTGTGTGATTAAAGGTGCTTGTTCACAGATGATAGAAAAATTTGGAAGTTAAGAATTAATCTATATAAAACTGCATAGTAGTTGTACTTTTATATGACACGCATTTAACAATAGGCACTGGACGAAAAATTAGATCGATTTTCAATTATTTAAAGTGTTTAAAGTGTGTATACAGTGAAAAGGAATATTTGATCCAAAAGCGTCTCATTACTTTTGAGATCCACCACATATAAATTGTGCATACTTAGATTAATCAACGCTTTCTGGATGTCTTGTGCTTTTAATGACTTCTTTAAATTGTATATATAACAACAATAATGAAGCTATCATGATACTTTTTTTGACTTTAAATGGACATGCAATCTATGTTCAGCATACAGTCTGGCCCAGTATCTTCAAAACGAATATGAACAAAGACGGTTAACATTAGAAACAATAAGCTGAGGACACCCGTTTGAAATAAAAAGGATACTATACGGCACAGGGGGTTTGTCAAAAAGGCAGTTTCTCAATTAGTTTGACTAAGTACTAAACTATGAGACATACGATTAAAATTTGTTTTCACACCATATGTTCGAAATCTAAAGCTATTTGTAAAGAAAATAACATAACAGGTGCGACGTTTCTCGATGTGCGGGATTGTTTGCGGCAAATGCCATAATCGAAGCCTTTCGGAACCTCTAAATTTTCGATTTACGGCAGTGTTCAGTCTGATTTTGTTTTTACTTTGAAATCGCAAATGTTCCTAGTGTCAACGAACTGGACACTGTCTGTCGAGAATAATACCGCACGTAGTTATTCGTGTTTAAGTACAATACGTTAATTGGTAACTTGGTGGATTTTTGATACAGTTATTACATCGGGGATTTGAGATAACAGCATTCTAAATGGAGTATATTTATGGGAAACTTTAATTTCTAGCTAACTCAATGTAGATTATCAAGATGACACCAACATGTCATTTGAAGGTGCCTCAATACGTATTTGGTAAAAAAATGAAATGTTATTCCCCTCAAACAAATCCTTTCTGTGTAGAAAATCTAATGTTCATGTATTTTGTTTAATTACAGTAGTTCATGGTTATGATGGTTACAGGTGCACTGTGTAGCAGATACTAAACCAGACATAACCCAATGTGGGCTTCTAAAGCGAAGTCCTGTGAGAATCAGATTGATCTACGAATCTACAATGCATAGACGGTTTAAAATTACTGTTTACAAAAGGAACGATATATTTATCTCCGCATGGGTTGATGAACAACACCTGGACTTAAGAACGTATTCGAGGTGAGCATTGTTGCTGGAGATCGATCGCACATCTATTTATAGTAAGAACAATGTCGACTGGTTCCCCGTATAACCGCGCCAAAAATGGCGGCATGTCCCGATTGGAGGTGTTCCGCGATATGGCGGAGGATATCATGTGTAAATCCCAGGATCTGCTTCACCTCGCAGGCCGGGCACACCCACCCGACCCGTACACGGTGGAAGTTAACTTCGAGACCCGATGGACTAGTCAAAGGGCGCGATTGATCAGTGCGGGCATCTATGTTCTGACGGTATCACTGGGCGCCATTATCCTAGCGACTTACTATATGGTCGGATGGCACCCCAATACGGATAAACTGTTTGGGACGAAGAATGGGACGGTGTGGTGACGTTGTGCACTGGGGCGTTTGTGTGTTCGTTCATCTTTCATTTATTTGAGCGTCAGCTTGATTTTGTTATTAAATCGTCTCAAGTCAAACAACATAGTGCGTTTATGAAAGTGTGCCATTGTATAAGCTTGTGCTCTTTGTGAACAGTTTTATTTGTTGATTGCCTTTTAGAATTAAATGAATGAAGTGTCAAGTGTCAAAATGACTACGACTGCTAGAAATACCACACATAGTGTAAATGTACACTTTTAACCTGAATTCAGTGTCACGATTGTAGAAGATTCATGCAAATTGAGAGCCTGTGTTTAACAGGACATACAGAACGATTATGTATATGTTTATCGATTGCAGAGTCAATTTTTATCAATGTAAAGCCTTTGTAGAATTCGTTGGATGTCGATATTTCCTTCTTGTTGAGCTGTACTACGATCGTTTTTCACACGTGCCCACTTTTTGGACAAGTACTCTTTGCGATGGGGTTGTTATTGCAGCAAAGATGTTAACGTTTAATCGTATCTATACGACTTCAAGGTGGAACCAGTGTTATAGCTCTGAAAGCTGTTGGACGATTTACCTCTCATGCTTTGTCCAAATATAATTTGGACACATTTACTTATTTCGTCAACGACTTAACGCCCGAAGTGTTATGGGACCACGGCCCGAGCACTAACAAACATACATCTAAAACAGACAAATTTCAATAAAGACATTCGGAAGTTATCTCCTTTACAATTTGATACCTTACCCATTCTACTTTGAATGGATTTTTCTTTATAGAAATAATTGATAAGAGATGTTCGCCAATAACAACAATTGCAATTATGATATTGTTTTATCTGCATTTGTATAGAAAGCACATTCATATAAAGAGAGGCAAAATTCGTTTTATTCATATCTAACCTTTCAAACAAAGAGGCTGTATCGTCTCTAAATAAGATAAGATATGTTAATTCTTTTGAATCACCAGACGTCACCAATAATCTTATGTTACTTACATCCAGGCAAAATTGGTATCATTTTCCCCCGCAGTTGATTGTAGAGGGCAAACAATAAAACCAACTCACCAGACGTAATCAATAATCTGTTTCTAGCAAGGCAATAGGAACTGTCGTAGATATTATCTAATTCGATTGAAATGACCAGCAGGAATATTCCGCAAGAATATGCAATGCAATTTAACGTTTTCTGAACGATGTCTTGTCGCATATGTAATGTGACATCAGACACCTGTAGTCGTACCCATGATCCCTTAGTGTATCGGACGAACAATTGCTCTCAAAATGTCAAGACAGAAATATATTATTAGAAAGTGCTACATAATAACTTCCATTTTATGAATGTTATGTTCTTTTACAGACTCGTCAGAGAGATGAGCTGATTGAGCTATATTTGTAAACCAAAGATGCTCTAGCCATCGGGAATGCTCCTTTTAACACTGACGTGTATAAATGTATATGTTTACCTCTAAATGTAGCAAAATGAATGGTTTTGCTATTTTAAATCGCTTTTTTTGAACCAAAAAGTGTACTGTTATCACGTTGACATTAATTTGTATTTTATATGTGCTGTTGATGATATTCTTTGTACAAGCCCAAATAAATGAATGTTCTTATCTGTGTTCAAAACGTATTCGGACACTTCTGCAAATTGTGCGAGGGAATGGACTTCCGAAACACTGCGAAAGTATGGTCCTGGCACTTTCTTAACCCGTTCTTCTCATATCATTTTTGGCAAGCGCGAATAAACACTTGACAAAGAAATAGCAAGATTTGATTTGGCAGAAACTATTGTTGAAAATGAGAAACTCCTCATATACACATTACCACATAACGCCACAATTTGTGTCTTGCAGCAGACGACTTTCAAAGAGCATTGTGGCAAAAGGAGAAATTGCTTGTCACAAGCAATTTCTCCTTTTTCAACAATGCTTTTGCAATTAGGTTGAATAGCACAACAGTAGAACTGAAAGGATTTTCACATGTTTACAAAGATTTTCTAAAGTCGTCATATGCAAGGAAAAAAGTGCCGTCTGCAGGTGGTAAAGATTTAAGGACAGTTCAATTTCTTATCGCATTGGCTTTTTGAATAGCTCCTGTCCTGAGTGGGTCTCATGGAGTAGAGGGTCACTGTGTTTATATGAATCGTTGGCTCTGGCGCTTATCCCAGGCGGGGGAATCACGTATCCGAACAAGATGGCCGCGCCACTGGTAATCTTGCATGTTTCAATTACTTTTGCCAATATAGTTTCATTGGGTTTCACGCATGAGTTGACCATCATCTTTCCGGTTCTGATGGTATATAATAACCAATGCTTTATAATCGGGGTACGTCTAACACTCAGTAGAGAAATCGCAGTCGACGGGTAATGGTTTTATGTTATTTGCGCCTGTTTCGTCATTGGCACAGCCATCTCGTTCGGACATAATCAATCGGAACTACTCGGGTGTTTCCGTGAGCTGTAAAATTCACCTCGGATATAAGTGTAGGGTTACAATTTTCGGGTAAATCGACCTCCGGCGATTGACACCTTTTCTAAGCGTGCAAGTCAAGTAGTTCAATGTATATGGTAGTGTTGGACATCTTTTTAAATAAATTGTTCTCGGTAACTCATACGAAATATCTAAATTATAAGTTATGACATATATAGTTGTTTCCTTAATCAAATTAAACGACTTTTTTGATTTCACGTTTAAGATCTACTTTTGGAATCGGAAGTAAAGGGACGCCATTCCGCGGGAACCAATATGGCGTCATCCCTATTATTTCAGAGGTGTTTTCATTGGATAAACCCGATTTGTTCAGATTGGGACATAATATCGTGCAATCGTATCTACTCGGCAATCCCCGTAACAAGTCGGTAGATATACCTCGTAGGCAGTACATGAATACACCAGAAATCCTGGGGTAATTCGCCTTATTTCCGGCGGATAACGCAAAATGCACACAGGCACTAAATATGTATTTAGATACACGCAAATTGGTTATTTATCACAAATGAATGGTATTTTTACCCTGTTCATTAAAGATGATCATATGAACACATCTTTGTTTCATATTTTGTCAATCAGCTCTTTCCGGCAATCCCCGGCTTGTGACGGGGATTGCCGAGTTGATACGATTGGCCCTTCGTTGCTGACCTACTTTCAAAAATGGCTCCCCATTACCTCCGAGGTTATTTTAAGAAATGGCCGAGGTGTTCCGAATGAATATCGTGATCATCGTCAAGTGATTCCCCGCCTGAACCTCTAAAACTCAAGTATTGTTCCTTTTCTTTTAACCAGACGAAAACGTGTGACGAAAGATGTAACAGTTAATAAATTTAAGTGTCTACGACTCCTTCTTCTGTCAAACATTTATATTTCTAAAAGGTTGTCTTTGATCATGCAAAAATGTTAGATGGATGTTACATCAATGGTACCTCAAAATTGAAAACTTGATATTCACTTTGTTCGGAGTTATTTGCTGCTGGTGAAATTGAAACCAAACGATAATTAAAAAGACAAAAACAACGTCGACAGACAAATTGTCGTGTTGATAAATACACCTTCAAAGTATAGAAAACGATGGAAATAAAGTGAAATCTTAACCAATCCCTGACTTGAGAAAAAAAATATGAAACACATTTTCAAAATATATTTTGTTCACGCGCCTAAACCAGTGAACGAAAGTTGTGTGGACGTTTAACTGATTGGGTTAACAAGAGCATTGAAACAGCTAGAATTGTAATAATAGTATTTATTGCCATTCTGGTTGGTATGTTCAACCAGTTTTTGCAATACCTGGAATTGCAATAATGTTTTGAAAGTTTGCCCGAAAGCAAATATATCTTTAAAATACATATCATCAAGAAATTGCCGTTCGCTTTTGTTTCTCTGGAACATTTTACAAAGCTCACTGTATCCAGTGACATCGTGACGCTTCTCTTAGATAGTTCTATTAGTTCTTGCAAAAATGTTTTGTTGCGAAACAAATTATTCCTTATTTGGGGTGTCGTTCAGATGTAACAGTAAAATATTGAGCAAACCGTAAACACTCGATATGGGTTTTTTTGCAAGGCAGACAAATTACTTCTATTAACTCATTGAAGAATTATTTAACATTCAAGCTTTATAAGATGTTTTGACATGTGTGCACGGTTTTTATAATATGAACGAATTTGTATGATATGAACGAAGTTTTAACCCTTAGACTGCAGTGTTATTTTCTGAAATTTTTGTGTCGTCTGATTACCAAAATCTTCAGTATCTGTTAAATTGTGATGGGAAAGCAGACTAACAAACAGGTTAGATCACAGGCCAGCTGCCTATTTGCTTGGCGGTTGGCATCTAAGCTGTCTACATATACATTAATTCGGTTCCATCACTATGAAGGTTCAAGCCTTATATGAAAAATTAACAGAGATGCACAGTTATTTAAAAACCGAAGATCCATTGAGCAGTAACTCTAAAGAAAATGTAATAAATCCGTTGAATCAGAAACTCCACAGGGGAACCTTGACAGAATTGCAGATATTAAATGTTTTAAGAGAGACAAAGTCAGAGGGATTCGATGCATTGTCTGTCACATCTAACGATCCTCGAATACTCAGATTTCCATTAAAATGGGATAAATGCATATCAATCATTTAATAACTTTCAATAGATAGAGTCATAAAGTGAAAGTTCTGGTCTCGATAATCTATATTCATCACAGCGACTTGTTGAATAGCGATAGGAACCCTGGTATATTCAAATCAATGGGCGTTACCCAGAATTCTTTTTTTCTGTCACATTTTTCCATTCATAGAGCTTGGGTTGTATCTGACCTCGCTAATTCAAGGGACCAATCCATAAATCTAAGCCTAAATGTGCATCAATTCTCATAACGTTTAGTTTTTACATGATTATATGTTAATTTTGATATAAAGATTTATGACATTTCTGAAAGATAGAACATAACACATCAAACGAACTTCTTTTTTTTTTTGGTCAGGAGTTGTTGTCCGACTGTAATTATAACCAGTTGAAAAGGGAAGAATCGTTCGTGTCCAAATATTACAGTTTAAATGAACTGTTCAAAGGTCATACAGTGTCGTTCCAAATTAATCTCGACTTAAAAAAAGACAAGTTGGTGAGGTTTTGTGTCTCTTTTACTATCACTGATCTAAACGACTCTAAAAACAAACAAAAAATCAAACAAGGTAAGAACGATAAGGAATTAGGATTAAATGATGTGCAAAAAATACGACCAGAAAGTTATCTAAGTTGACATCTTTTTCAATGCAAGCGAGTAATTAATGATCACTCATTCCCTAGTAACTATGAGGTGTCAGTTTGTTGAATGATCAATTCGGATAACCCCCATGGGACTTGTGAACACAATACACGTGCAATATCAAAATCAATTACCAGAACGGGACCAAATAGTTCGTGTTTGATTCCGTAATAGAACCGAAATCAACTGACATGTATATACAACATCACCCTCAGTCAATGCCTTTTAGATAATAATGAAAAGATTTGGCTACGGTAAATGTCCTTAAACATTGAAAAGGAGTAAGAATTTAGGGAAATAAGCGGAACTGATGATACAACAATACAAAAAAAAAATAGAAAGAAAGATTATAGCCAGTACAAAATGAAAGCTTATGGTTAAACACATGTTGCTTTGAGAGTTTGAGTCCCCATTGACTCCAATGTTAAATTAGCAATTACGAAAAACATCCACCAATCATCCATTTTGGAATAGTTATTAATGAAACAATCAATTATTCTATTTTCCTATCTAAGAATTCTGAGAAATTCGTTTAGAATGTCGGGTATTAAATCATGCGGGAGTGTCTGCTGTCACCGCAGGTAATTGTTTATTGATAACACGACGGCAGTCACCAGACGTGATTAACCCTTTACCAAACGCCAAATTTTCAATTGCCCCAAATTGAAAGAGTCTGAGACGACATTTCAAAATGTGATGGAATTGAAAAGTAATCTTCTAATTGGATAGAAAACATTGTGGGAAAAGGAGAAATTGCTCATTAAGAGAAATTTCTCCTTTTCCCACAAAGGTTTCGAGAGTCGTCTGCAACAGACTGGTCAAACGTCGTTATTGTATGGAAATGGGTTATCAAAGAACGTCGTTCGCTGTTATTGTTTGCCATTAAAGCCATACTAGAGAACAACATAGCAAACATTTATCGAACGTGTACACAGTATGCCTATCATATTGCATTATTATTATCTTAACACAATTTTATTTTGCAGCAATTATACATGATTCAAATAATTAAGACAATGAATGTATACGAATGTATTCGGTTTTGCGAGAAACACATTTTCGCACCAACTCGAAGTAAATGCAGCTTTCGGAAAACATAAAAACACCATATTATTCCGTATATACCCTGTCACGTATTGCAAACACATTAAGAAACATTTAAAGAAGAAATTGCTAGTAGCAAGTTGGTATCACTACTGGCAAAATTGTCTCTTCCATATTTCGAGAATAAAATGTATCATTGTCAAGTCCGAATGATCGTGACGTAAATATTTCATACTCACAGTTACAGGTTGGATCATCCGAGTAAACTATTGTCATGTCATATATGTCGTCTGTTACTGCTTTCATTTTCAACAAGTCGCAAATTCCTTTTTTGATGGTTTGAATCGCAGTTACGAATACAGTATTCTGGAATTTAAAGATTTGTTTATGTAAAAACGTGTCTTACCCATCCTTTGATCATATTCACACATGGGGCGAACCATATACATCACGCTTGAAAATCTCATTTTCAGCCTTTCTTTATGACTTTGGCCTAACCTCAAGTCTGAAAGAAATAGAGAAAACGGAGGAAAAGTTTTATTTCGTTGATTGCACAATAAAACAGCATGGCAATTCCAGAGGTATTCTTTCTATGCGTGTTTTATCCTTTTACACAAGGGAATGTTATCTTTGGATCGGGCCCCACTATGCAAATGGAAATTTATCTTTTGATCATTGAAGTCTGTAACTACGGAATCTATGTGTAGTACCTCATTAGCAATTCGAACCAATTCATTGTGTTATCTTTACCATGTTAGTTTCTGTGTTTTACTCTTTGCAATTGAGAAAGGCATAGCCATTGGAACAAAATTGGGAAACTTCAGGATTGAATAAGATAACAATGCAGAACTGGCGTGTATACAATAATGAACACGAATGCACGGATACATGCTTTATGAATGAGATACAGTCAATCTTGTTTTAAGCGAAAGAAAGAATTGTTATGAACAAGACGCCTAACGGCTTAAAACTGACGTTAGTCATTTTAAAAGCTTCAGTAGGAGCAGTATCCATGTGTGCCATGTATTAAGAGAGCCTGGGTATAAACAACTTTTTTATGCACCTTTTATTTATGGTCCCTTAACCCATTACCAAACAATAACGAAATTTGACCAGTTTGTTGCAGACGACTCGGGAAAACATTGTGAAAAAGGAGAAATTGCTCGTAACGAGCAATTTCTCCTTTTCCCACAATGTTTTCTGTCCAATCAGAAGACTAATTTTAAATTTCATCCCATTTTGAAGCGTCGTCTGCAAACTCTATCAATTTGAGACAGTCGAAAGTTTCGCGTTTGGTAAAGGGTTAAAACATGATTAACCGTACTGTTGTTAACGATGTTAAACCTCGATTATCAGCCCGACTATTATTGACACGAACTGATTTAGACCAATTCATGTCTAATTCATATAAAAAAGAGATTGAATTGAATTGAGCACGTGGTTTGTTCGAACGCTTACCCATTTACCGACGCTAACTTTTTGACTGTTCCAAATTGAAAGAGTTTGCAGAAGATATTTCAAAATGCGATGAGATTGGAAAATAATCTTCTGAAAGGACAGAACAAATTGTGGGAAAAGAAAAAACTGCTCGTCACGAGCACATTTTCCTTTTCCCACAATGTTTTCCAGAGTCGTCTGCAACCTAGTGGTTAAATATCGTTATTGTTTGGTAATGGGTTAAGTAAAAAGGTAGAACACCGCGCTATATTTCCAATGTATCGCTGTTTTCCAATAAAGATATAGGATCATATCATATGCTACATCACATTAAACACAAATCATGCTTTATCTCTCGACTGGTGAAATTTGCGTTTTGTTTAATAAGCGCTTTCCATATACATGTAGTTCCAGCATCCGTTTAGTCTGAAATAAATTGCTGGAATGTAATAGACCACGGGCAGTCTAATAAAACAAAGTACAAGATAATCGGTTTTCTAGGAGGCATTATCTAAGATCAAAAGGAAGATATCTTGTTTCATTCGGAGATCCAGATAAACCGGTTATTTTTCTAACCTTTTGCACGGCCTCACAAAATTTATTTGAAAAATCATAGTTTGGGGAAGTCTGGATTACCTGCCCTTTAAGAATACATCACTAATATATTATAGTGCGACGGGAACCAGACTAAGTTTGTGGTTATCTCTTAGAGTCTTCTTGACAAGACGAATCTATTTTGGGGTTTTAACCCTGAGAATTTCCTATAAAGAATGTTTGTATCGTCTGCCTTCCAAAACTTTAATCATTTCCTTATTTTCGTTGAGGAAAGGTACTAAGAGTAGCAAACAGGTTAGATCACGTGTCATCTGCCAATTTACTTGGCGGATGGCCTGAATATAACATGTTTGCATAATAAACACGAAGTCGGTTACCACACTGTAAGGGTTAAGTAATCATGATAAAGCCTTTGTGAAATCCGAAGATATTTTTGATACACTCTATTGATGTATCATGAGAGGTTTACGCATTCTTCCCACTTTACGGGTTTACTTGGCGGCTGGCCTGGATCTAACCTGCTTGCATAGGCTCGCAGTCGGTTCCTGCACAATAACGGTTAGTATAGGGTTAAAGAAGAAACGAAGCATTTATCAGAGGAGTTGATGATCTTTCTGGACTGGTGATTATCAGTTGTTGAGCTAAATCAAAGATGCTTCTCAGCAAGAACCATTTGATATCAACTGATAGAAGATTTATTTGAACTTATCTTCTCTATCTGGAATAGTCTGATACTTCCAGAAAGCCCGGTGTAACAAGATATTGTCGGAATTTAGGGTATCTGACCGTTTAACTTATTTTTCATTAACTCTTTACTACCTGCAGACGACCTTTTTACTTAAAGCAGAGAACTTAAGAAAAGCTTGGTAAACATGTGAACAGCCTTTCAGTTCTGCTGTTTTGATAAATGTATTGCTTGTTTAAAGCAGATGACTTAACAAATACTTGGTAAACATGTGAACACGCTTTCAGTTCTGTTGTTCTGATATGTGTATAGATTGACAAAGTATTGTCGCAAAATGAAAAATAACTTGTGATAAACAATATCTGTGTTTGCTACAATGTTTTTTGAAAGTCGTCTGCTGCAATATGCAGAAATGTGGCGTTAGGTGGTAGTGAGTTAATGGGTTCAGAATTCTCCAATGCAATGGTTATACGTGTTTGTAAGAACCTTTCATAATGATTTCCTTAAATTTTGGACAACTCTTTATTCTGTTACTTGAAATAGGGGTAACTCTATAATTTTCTCCTTGAGATAAGAGTAGATTTAAATGGAATTAGCTAGTGCTAGAAAAGAGATTGACTTACAAAGATTGCAAATACTTAAAAATAATGATGAGTGAAAAGAAAGAAGTACGTGTTACATTTCCCTTAGGAAGCTTTGCAATTTTCTAAAAGAAAAAGATTTTGTGTTGTCTGCTTTCCAAAACCTTAAAAGTCTGTTTCAGGACTGTAAAGGTTAAGAACGGTTCTTATTAATGATTGTGGGAATCTAGTTTTCCAAAAAACAACCAAGGGTACATTTTATACTCATATCATAAAACTATCAACGTATACACTCATTACACTGTAGACAATTCTGGAATCAGTAGACAAAGGCATCTAGTCTTAAGGTAGCTTTTAAATTCGTTTATTTGTTTTATCGAGTCTCCAGCAGAAGATTAAACAGAAACACCGAGTAACGATGAGACGTTGCTCGTAACCACTGTTGTGTGGACAATATTACAAAGAAAGGAACAAGTCTCATACGTTGTCATCGTCTTTCACTTATTTTCTCAAATTGCCAGCTCATTCAACCTGCTATGGAAAGTTTGGGTTGATTTGGCCAAGTTTAACCCATTACCAAACAATAACGACATTTGACCACTTTGTTACAGGCGACTCTGGAAACATTGTGAGAAAAGGGGAAATTGCTCTAATCGAGCAATTTCCCCTTTTCACACAATGTTTTCTGCCTTATCAGAAGCTTATTTTTAATTTCATCACATTTTGAAATGTCGTCTGCAAACTCTTTCAATTTGGGACAGTCGAAACTTTAGCGTTTGGGCTAGTTTTACAAAGTAATAAGGGGATTATAACCTGCGTAGTTATAATTAAGGAAGGCAGCATATGTCTCTCGGAATTCCTAATCTTGATTATGTTTGTTTCCCATGCCAAGGCAAAGTTATGGTCGTCGGTGCTCCAGATATAAAAGAAAACACTCCGAGAGTGTGGGACCACAAATAGAATTACGAATATTAGAGCCTTTGTTGTTGGTACCCATTAAATGTTTCTATTAAATATTGATGAATCACCCCCTCATAATGTCACTAAGAGGCAGGCATAAGCTGAAAGCAACAGCAGATGACACAATTAAGCTAACAAAAATGGTTTAGATACTGGTGAGAAACCAATACAACAAATTGACAGATTGCTCTCAATGATCATTTATCTGTTTGTCAAAATATTTTCTAAAGTATTCTGTAACAGATGCTATGCGTGTTGTATCATAAAGTAAGGGCTTTATGATATCGATAAAGGTGCTATAAAACATCCGTGATTCCATGAGCCCTTGCTCCGTTAATGAAGCCCACTAAATCAACATTGCGTTTTGTTTCCTATTAGCGATCGGTAGTCTTTATTGCTTGATAATTCTTTGGGAACAATAATGTTTTATAACTCGCAATGTTTTCATGGGAAATAGCAAACGTAAGTGATTTATAGAATATGCTTTTGCTCATTGTTTTGGATTATCGTGATTAAACGTAGAATTGTTAGAGGAATGGTGTTTTGTGTGCAAGTATTTTCCTTTAATATAATACATTATATGAAAACATACCTTTCACTCTGATGTGATATGTTTGTATTTATCTATTTTACATCGATTGTGAAACAAACCATTTTAACTTACTTTAATCCAACTCGATTTTGATTTTTGAGTACTCGGGCCAATGTGTTGGTTAGTGCTGCCGTTTTCACCTCGCCGATAACGGGGTTGAAACTGGGATCGCCCGTACGTTTCACTATATTAAGTACATATGCTTTTACAGGAAGAAAAAAAACACATCTTTTTTCAATAGTTAATCATGCCCATGCGTGAAATATGGCAAACCATTAACTTGATAGATTGTCACTGTAATGATCCACTGCGAAGACTTTATCATACTGTACAACATACGAAAATCTTTGATACAATAGTGGGATTGCTCTCTTTACACTTCTTTAACACATTGATTCAACAGACACACGTCGCTTTAGGCAAACTGTTGAACTATTTTGTTTGTAATGATTAATTATTATCTTTTCTAATCTTATTTAACACGTTAAAATGATGCAAGAAAAGCAACAAAGTTCTGAGTAAATATATATGTGTTCATAAAACTATAAAGCAAATGTTTAAACAATCATAAATCGCCAATGTTGATGATATCATGAAATTCTAACCTGTATTGCTCTTTGCTTCTCTTTTACAGATGAAAATCCTGCTATTGTGAAAAGTTGCTGGCTTGTTAAATTGTATGTTGAATATCATCCACTAAAACGAATTATTTTCCAAATTTGATCGTTGATCGGTATCTTCTTTTGGGGTTAATGTTGCAAACGTGAGCTCAACAAGAGTTTAATGAAAACACATGGATATATAAACACGGGTTCGAGAAATATGACATGTTATCGACTTCAATATCTTATATGAGATGCACAACTTTATTTATAGTGCATATACTTTAAAAGAAGTTACTTCGCTCTTTACGTGTGTGCCATCGCAATTCAACAAATCGTGTTTAAAGAAACGCCCAACGCATGAGCAATTGAATTTATCAATGAGTTGTTATATGAAGCAGTACGCAGATTATTTTCTATAAATCATGTGATATTACTACACTCACTACAACTATTAGTACAATAGAACCTCTATTCCTTGCAGTTGAAGGAACCTCATGAACATGTTTAACATACAGAGAATTCGACGTATGTATGTCTGTAATATTAAGACGTAGAATTTAAGAAGATTTATTTCGGAACACCGTATATACTTCAATTATTAGAATAGTTCGACATTCAGAGGTTCGAGGTATAGATAGTCTACTGTATCACCATACGCCAAGGACCTACATCGTTATGAGTGCCGGCTATATGCGAGCCCGTGGTTGTGGGTTGACACGGCTGAAGATGGTGAAGGACATGGCAGACGACATCGTGTCAAGGTCACAAGAATTGTTACATCAGGCGGGGAAAGGGGCCCACAACCCGTACACCGTGAACGTTCATTTCGAGAGACAGTTTACGAGTAGGCGTGCCCGTGTTGTTAGCGCTGTATTGTATGTGATGGCGGCGTCCCTAGGGGCTGTGATGGTGGGGATATATTACATGGTCTATTGGCATCCCAATACGAGAAGGCTGTTTGATAGAAAAAATGGTGCGATTTGATTCAAGTCGCTGGGGGTATTTACCCTATAAAATAATATTATATTAAAAGCTAAGCTTCTGCTAAACGTACCTGTGCAAAATGTCTTCCCGGTGCCTTCACTTGCTGATCCATTACCACATAATAAGCTTAACAATGTCTTTCATACGTGTAATGCCATACGTGTCTATAGTACGCGTATGTTCTTATCATATGTTATAAGTATATAATCATATCTATATTGTCATGCGTGTTCTATAGTATGTTTATTATCGTACATGTTTTATTATTTATAAATTAGCATATGTGTTTTATCAAATGCCGATTATCATTATGTATTGTTATATGATAGAGTCTTACGTGAGGGGTCATACAAGTGTGGTCATGCGTGTGTTGTCATACATGTAGTGACATCCGAACGCTTGTATGTGCCATAACTTTGCTGCTATACGTGTATTAATTGATTAATTGTTAATTATATGAATAATCATTATGAATCCTCCTAGTCTGGTATCAACACCGTAAAACCAAATCCCGTCTTAAATTGCATTGGTAAACATTAACTCGAACCAAGTTTAAACACACTTGTCACCATTGTTTTAATCAAGATCAAGATCGAGAATTCTGTATTGACTTAAACTATACAGTTTCTTGTCAAAAAAACACCTGTATAAATAATAGTAGGAAAGGAAAAATTAAATAAATTAAACACTTTTTACATCAACACAACAACTTTTGAAAAAGAAAATCATCATTCTATATCTCTATAGCAGCCTTTGGTGCAGCTATCTCTATATGATTTTCCCATCTTGTTCGTTTGAATCTAAAAATGCTCTCTAATTCCAACGATATAAAACGATATGATAAATCCAAGTGGTTTAGTTATTAATTTGACAATTCGCTCATCATTAGCAATGTGTCCTTTTGTCACAAAGGTATATGTTAAAGATGACCAATCACATGATTTGCATCGAGACATGCTTAAAGATAATTCACTTGAACATCGTCTACTTTACATTACCCAAAGCTGAAAAAAAAATTCAAACCAAGCAAAAATATTTGGCGGCAAACCGATCTACATCTTCTTGTATAAATAAATGCTGAAAAGTAAAACATATGGGGTTGATAGAAGGATTTATTCTTGATGTGTTTTCGTCTAGTTGGAAGGCTGTAACATTTACCCCACCTTATCAGAATCAAATAAAAAAGGTACCATAAGATAGATGCACGTTTTATACCCTTTTTATTCATAAATACCCTTTATTCAGTTATACACTTTCTTTAGAATAATTATATTGTAATCTGTAAGACAAGGCAGCTGCAGAGTTATCGTTCGTACCCCACATATTGAAATATAATAGCGTAACGGGATCTTTATTCTGATAGAAAATGGCAAAATGAGTGTTAAATCTCTGTATAATGCTTTTAAGAAGTTAGGAAAACAAGTACGAAGAGGTAAAATGTGTAACATTGACAAAGCGGTAAAAAAATCGTTTTAGTTACTGTATACGATACGAATACAGTTACTAAAACGATTTTTTTACCGCTTTGTCAATGTTCCTATATTAAAGATTCGTCGTAAAGATACGTGCGTACACAGGCATTTAAGAAAAAACAGATTGGGCCCTTCTTGGCCAATTGGGAAGACTACGTGGTCATGTCCCACAAAATCTTACTGGGCGTTATTATCACTTTAAAATATGTGCGTAACACAAACACATTTCATTTACTGCACTATGATCTATCATTCTATGCTACGTCTTAAATGTAGGACCAATAGCAGTTAGCATTCTGTCTCTTCATACTAGTTTTCGCAACTTCTTAAAAGCATTATTGCTGCTGTTGTGCCACAGTACGTTCGATTTTGATTGACCGATGAATTCGTGCTGCCAATGACTCATGCCTTTTCTTCTTCACGATGTGATGATGAAAAAAATCCGACTTCAATACTTGTTTTGTGCTAGCGCGATTCATATCACTTTAATAATCATTAACATCTGTCACTCTGGGCTATTATCTCTATTAATACTGTGTTAATGAATTGATTTGTCAACCGAAAAACAGTCCAAATACTCTCTGTACGTTGACACAACGTTTCCAATCAACGTCAATTGTCATCTATTTGAAGTTTGTGTTTATAGAAATATCACTCTCCCCATCGTACATGCTTGCTTTCGCCTTTCTGCCATATTGTTCTAGAAATGGAACTGTAATACTTAACCCTTAGAATGCTGGGTAATTTTCTAAAGATATATTTTTGTGTCGTCTGCTTTCTATAACCTTTAATATGTGCTTATTTTTTATGAAAAAAGGTTCTCAGACTAGCAAATAGGTTAGATCACAGGCCAACCGCCAATTTAATTGGCTGCTGGATTCTAGATTCAAAGCGCCACCGACATGCCTGCGATTCAAAATAAATAAGATGAATAAAAGTTAAAATAGTCTGAAAATGATATGGGTTTGGCAATTACACATAAAATGATGGCTTTATATTGAAAAGACGTTGTATACGAAATGATTTGTCCTCAGTCATATTCTGCTAATTGGTTAATACGATAATCAGAATTAGGTCACAGGCGAGTTACCCTCTTTTAAACGACACATATATATCCATCACATTAGTAAGGCTCTCCAATTAATCTGAGTTATACTGTTGATATTATCAGTGGCAGTATCAATTCGAGGTTTGTCAGTGATTGTTTTCAATACGTTTATGGAAAATATCTCCCAACTATTGCCGGACTATAAGTGTGTAGCTGATATATATCAACGGGGTTATTATTTTCTGGTTGTATATTAATCTTTGGAACATAAGTTATCTTTCATCGCAAAGGCTGTTTACTCTATGCTGACTTATCACATTCCATACATGTTAGCACTTTTAAAAGGGGTTTCGACATCTATGAATAATATTTGTGTAAACTAAGAGTGCTACAATTCATAATAATACTCATGATTTATACACGAACGAATGGAACAATTCGCAACCACTCCAGAACCAACTTTATGACGTCACTCATTACGATTCACGACATGATGGATGACTTTATTACCCGAGCACAGATGTTTCTAAACGGTGCGGGTACACGCTCACCGGACCCGTACTATGCCGAGGAGAATGTGGAGTTTCGGCACACTGGACGCAAAGCTCGCATGGCGAGTGTGTGTGTCTACCTCCTGACGACATGTCTATGTGGGATCGTACTTGCTGTGTACTACATGTGTTACTGGCACCCCTGTACCGAAAGGTTGTTTCGATTTGGGAACACTACTGATTGATTGTGTTCTACCATTGTTGGATTATTAATATTGGGTTCTTTATCGGTGTTTACGGTACACACATATACGGGAATACTTCATGTGTTATTGGCACCCGTGTACTGAGGCGTTGTTTCGTTCTGGAACACCACTGCTTGACTATGTTCTACCATTGGTGGATTATTAATAATGAGGCCTTTATCGGTGTTTACGGTACACACATATACGGGAATACTTCATGTGTTATTGGCACCCATGTACTGAAATGTTGTTTCGGTTCGGGAACACCACTGCTTGACTATGTTCTACCATTGTTGGATTGTTAATGATGGGCCATTTATCGGTGTTTACGGTACACACATATACGGGAAAACTACATGTGTTTTTGGCATCCGTGTACTGAGAGGTTGTTTCGGTTCGGGAACACCACTGCTTGACTATGTTCTACCATTGGTGGATTATTAATGATGGGCCCGTTATCGGTGTTTACGGTACATACATATACGGGAATACTTCATGTGTTTTTGACACCCGTGTACTGAAAGGTTGTTTCGGTTCGGGAACACCACTGATTGATTATGGTCTACCATTTGTGGATTATTTATGATGGGCCCTTTATCGGTGTTTACGGTTCGCACATATACGGGAATACTTCATATGTTTATTGGCACCCGTGTACTGAGAGGAAATCCTGGTAACGAAAAGGCAGACAAGTTGGCAAAACAAGGAGCAAAGTCTGAACAAACCAACACCAGTGGAAGCTACTCTGAGAAAGTAGCCATTATCAAAGCTCTGATGAAGCCCAAACCAGAGAAGGATGCTTATCATCACCTTGACAGTCCAGAAAAGGTTACAATTGTTAGACTGAGATCAGGACACAACCGACTGAATTCTCATATGTTCAGAAAATACAAGCTGGTACATTCACCACTCTGTCCATGTGGTGAAGAGGAGCAGACTACAGAGCATGTCCTCCAAAGATGCATGCGATACAACCAGTAGAGAACTGAAACGTGGTCATCAGCTGTCCCACTGAACCGCAAGCTACACGGAGACGTAGAGGACCTGATGAAGACCGCCAAATTCATCGAGGAGACTGGCTTGACTGTGTAGAGCGAACGAAAAGAAGAAGTGTACTGAGAGGTTGTTTCGGTTCCGGAACACTGCTGCTTGACTATGTTCTACCATTGGTGGATTATTAATGATGGGCCATTTATCGGTGTTTACGGTACACACATATACGGGAATACTTCATGTGTTATTGGCACCCGTGTACTGAAAGGTTGTTTCGGTTCGGGAACACCACTGCTTGACTATGTTCTACCATTGTTGGATTATTAATAATTGACCATTCATTGGTGTTTATGGTACACACATATACGGGAATACTTCATGTGTTATTGGCACCCGTGTAATGAGAGATTGTTTCGGTTCCGGAACACTGCTGCTTGACTATGTTCTACCATTGGTGGATTATTAATGATGGGCCCTTAATCGGTGTTTACGGTACACACATATACGGGAATACTTCATGTGTTATTGGCACCCGTGTACTGAGAGGTTGTTTCGGTTCGGGAACACCACTGCTTGAATATGTTCTACCATTGGTGGATTATTAATGATGGGCCTGTTATCGGTGTTTACGGTACGCACATATACGGGAATACTTCATGTGTTATTGGCACCCGTGTACTGAGAGGTTTTTTCGGTTCGGGAACACTACTGTATGACTATTTTCTACCATTTGTGGATTATTAATGATGGGCCCTTTATCGGTGTTTACGGTTCACACATATACGGGAATACTTCATGTGTTATTGGCACCCGTGTACTGAAAGGTTGTTTCGGTTCCGGAACACTGCTGCTTGACTATGTTCTACCATTGGTGGATTATTAATAATGAGGCCTTTATCGGTGTTTATGGTACACACATATACGGGAATACTTCATGTGTTATTGGCACCCGTGTAATGAGAGATTGTTTCGGTTCCGGAACACTGCTGCTTGACTATGTTCTACCATTGGTGGATTATTAATGATGGGCCCTTAATCGGTATTTACGGTACACACATATACGGGAATACTTCATGTGTTATTGGCACCCGTGTACTGAGAGGTTGTTTCGGTTCGGGAACACCACTGCTTGACTATGTTCTACCATTGGTGGATTATTAATGATGGGCCCGTTATCGGTGTTTACGGTACACACATATACGGGAATACTTCATGTGTTATTGGCACCCGTGTACTGAGAGGTTGTGGGAACACCACTGTATGACTATGTTCTAACATTTGTGGATTATTAATGATGGGCCCTTTATCGGTGTGTATGATACATACACATATACGGGAATGTTTCATGTGTTATTGGCACCCGTGTACTGAAAGGTTGTTTCGGGTTGGGAACACCACTGCTTGACAGATACCTTTTATTTCAAAATGAAAAAATATATATACTGACTTGGTGAGAAACTGTATAAAGTTTAAATCAAAAAAGAATCTTGAATTTTGACTATGTCACACTATCGGTGCTTTTGTTAATGATAGGCTATTTAATGAGTGTTTATGGTATACGACAGAAAGTGCTTTGAGGATTTTGAATCACCTTTTAAGGTGGTCGTTCACAAGAATAAAAATTTAAAGTGAAAAATGTCGTCGAAACACTACATTGCATTGCTTTTTGAAGGTTAATGAAAAGTAGCAATTGATAGTTTTGATCATTAAAGGCACATAAAAGGAGATTAATGCTTTTTCAAACTATTCTATTTGGTAACCTTTTGATCAGATTAAATTAGTTATCACCAATAAACCCCATCAGCAAAACTTGAACGTGAAAGTCAACCAGAAATAACCCAAATTAGCATGTTTAATAATTCAGATTGCCTCATTCTTCAGTTGATACACAAATATTTGAACTGACCAATCAGAATTCGTTATTTTGAATATGTAAACAAACAGGTTGTTGATAAACATGATTGAATTGGAGACAAGTATATTTCAAGCAAACAATAACTTATGTTAAAGGAGTCTTTTTAATAGGGTATAAATGCATTTGTAAATTAATTCTGATGACTTTTATGAACATTATAAAAGAACTCCATATATGTTTTCAGTAATTTATTTGTACTTATCTCCTTTTATGTGCCTTTAAGGAAGCGTCAAACCACTCATATATCTGTATCTTATATTCGGTAGATCTCAAAAGTGATGTCACGCTTTTGGATTAAAGTACATGTTAAATTACTGTATATACATGAAAACTATCTAATTGTACTTCCAATAACTATTCTTCAGTGCGTATTATCTAACAGCACAGTTGTTGTGCAGTGTCCAGAAAACTTATTTTGAACTTCCATATTTCCTCACATCTGAGATCAAACACCTATAAAGTTATAAACTATAGACAATTTGGCATCAGTCCATGTACTTACCACGGTGATGGTAGTTAAATCGGCGTATTAATCAATAATTGCAACTATTGTCTGACTTGATGGTATATAAAATCCTTTATTGCCGTTATTAGCCGTGCAGGAATGGAGTCTATAGGATATCATATTGCAAGAGTGAGATCGAATGTTTCCTGATACAATAACCACCATTTCAAAATGTCTTTATTGATGTGTCTTTCTCTGAATTCTGAATAGACAATTATAAGTTGTATGTGTATCTTATAATAACTATTATTTTGTCAATATCGTAATTTAAGTTTTGAAGCAGTCTTACTAGCTGTTCTGTAACATGAAGTCTACAAAGCACTACTCAAAATGTGTCTTGTACTTTAGAAACTATATCTACAGGCGCTGTATAGGATCCTGAACCCTTTACATCAGAGTACCGTTTTATTAAACGATGTGGGGAAAATATTTGTACAAGTCAAAACTGGTTCTCATGGTAAGTATATTAATGCAGTATGTCACGCCATTGGAAGCGTCTCGGAGAGACGATTTCAATGATGTGTTTCTTTACGATATTGATTAGCCCAATATTGAAATAAGAGAGAATGTTGTTTTGAACCTGTTGTAAAGGTCGAGATGTTAGCCATTTCGTCTATTGTTCGTTTCTAATTTACCACGATTATTATATTCTGATATTTACTTGGGGAAGGTTTTATTCCCTGGCAATCTAGCACTTGTATATTATACATAAAGTATGGATTAAAATTGTTGTTGCAGTTAAGGCATACTACCCATATTCCGCCATTTTGAAACTCATTCTTTCGCTGGATTACTTCGGCCGTTTTCGGTATAAATCGGTCTAGGCCGGAACTATTCGCAGCAAACCGAATGGTTACAGTCCCGATCGATGCATACCAAGAACAACAGAAGTAATCCGACAAAAGAATGAATTTAAAAATGGCGGTTTTATATATAATTATCTGACTACATGACAAAGGAATACATACGTAGAGAAACCGACTCATCAATTTCGAACAGCCTTTTACATATGAACTATCTTATAAGAATTTGATTTAATATTTGATCATGGTTTTATGTACACAAATCTAATGATTTGGCACAGAACAGAGGATCAGGATTCTTTTATAGCACGTATAACAATGCTGGAGCACATTCCTGTAGGAATAATTCAATATAAACAATTATATTTCATTATTGTTGCCAAGTTCGATGCCCTCAAATAACCCGTATAAACTGTGAATCTACTAACCTTTATAGTGCTGGAACCGATTAAATTCTTATGCAAACGTGTTAGATGAAGGTCAGTCGTCAAGGTTATTGGCGGCTGGCCTGAATATAACCAGTGTGCTACTCACGGTGTCTTTACCCAACAAAGTCAAGCAAATATGAAAGGCTTTGGAAAGTAGACGACACAAAAGCATATTTTTAGATTAATGCCAGGCATTCTAAGGATTAAGGCGATCAAATTTTAACAGCCTTTTCTATTAAACTAATTTTGAAATTTTTCGAGGTTAACCTAGAACCACAATAAAAGAGGTCATGGATTAGTCTAAATATTTCTGGGCAACAATACCTAAAGAATTTCAAGCCAGCCAGGTTACTGAGCGGTGACCGCAAGCAACTCAGCCAATCGCGCCAGAATAAACCAGAGAAGTCAATGGCGAAAAAATTATTTTTTTCAAATACATATACAGAACGTCACAAATTGAACCAAAAAAAAGAAAAGATGCGTCCTTTTATTTTGCGTTATCATCCCTTTCCAATTCGGAAAAAGGACATTAAACTTGGCATGTCGGAGCCTAATTGGGGTAATGCCAGATGTGGCCCCTATCAAGTTACTTACTAGCTAGACCACGTATTCTTAATGGCGGCGACTAACTCAAGTAGTTGGTACCATTAGGTTAAAGCCATATGCATGAAGGATAATGATAAGAGTAATTAGCCACCCGTTACTATGATTTCTTAAAATCCAGAAGTATTTTTATGAAATGCATGCCATTCATTCTAGCTGTCTCCTTGCTATAAAATCTGTTGCACAATTAGCCCATTACCAAACAATAACGACATTCAACCACTTTGTTGCAGACGACTTTGGAAAACATTGTGGAAAAGGGGGAATTGATCGTAACGATCAAGTTCTCCTTTTCCCACAATGTTTGCTGTCCTATCAGAAGATTACATTTAAATTTCATCACAATTTGAAATGTCGTCTGCCAACTCTTTCATTTTGGGATTGTAAAAAACTTGGCGTTTGGGAAAGTGTTAAGACGACGAGGGACGCAAAAAATAGACATGACGGAATGGATATGTAAAACGACCGTTTAATAACCGGGTTTCCCCTGATCTAATACAATAAAAAGACGGTAAAGGTGGTGTATCGAAGCATCATTGAGCCCAGGACGGCCGCATCCTCGGTGAAGTAACTCTCTAGCCATACTTCCTGTCCCATCTGGAGACGCGCGACGCATGTGTTCGACGCCATCAAGTTAGCAGCCCACGTCGGATCGGCGAGATTCATGGCATTTACGACATTATCGATAAGAGCCTGCCCATTAGGTCTCGCACCTGTTACGGAGTACTTCCGGGTCGTAGTACCCAAAAGTAGTCCCATTTAGAAATTTTGAGTTTCAACTTCTGGTGCATAGTTTTGCTGGTAAGAGATGAGCTGGTAGAACACTGATGTGTTTCCTGTATAGATTATAGTCCTGCAATGCTCCCAAAGTTTGTTTTGATTGCTTATTGCAGGACTATTTGTTTGGGATGTATGAACACAAATGCCGGTACCTCGGCTAGATTTGACAGCTAGTGCACTGATTTTCGGACGGTACTAATACACTTTGCTCCGTAGAAAAAAAATGAGACGATTGAGGTGTCCATTTTATTACAGTTTCTGAGAGTAGAATGGACAAACTTGATGTTCCTGTATATAGCTAAGCATAAAAAACACTATTCTTCATTCAGCAGAGTCTTGAAAATAGCTGATTTAACATTGGAGTCAATGGGAATTCAAGATCTCAAAAGTAACAGGTGTATGACCTAATCCATGGCAGTCGCATGTCCGTGGAGTCTTTATTTTGACGTAAATAACTGAGAAATCTTCATCAAACTATGAATGAAATCAGCAGATAGCATTTTAAACATGGATTTACCTTTCCTCGGGACAAGGTATGTGTCCAAATGGTTTTAATTAAGAATGTAGGATTTTCCTTGTTAAATCGGCTTGTGTATGAGTTTCCGGACAACATCCATTTCTGTTATACCCATTACAATGCATTTCTGAGCGATTTTATTTGTGTTTGAACAAAAAACCTGATGTCATCAATGAGCTAAAACAGTAATTTCTTCCTAGAAAGTGATTTTCTGTCAAAATTGCTTTATTTTTTAAGTACAGAATAAATAGTATTGTGCAATGGTGAGTAATAATAATTGTCAACTGAGAGGATCATGTGATGCCACTGACTTTCATCCAGCAAATACTGATCTAAGATGCACATCTATGTCATTTCCTTCCCTTTATTAGCTCATATTGTCTGATCTCAGACTAGACTTTCTGCTTTTGAGTGATTTTCCTGTTGTAGCTGAGGCGGAATGTGTCGCTCAAGATTAGCTGTGTTTGGATACTTGTCGCTCTAGATCTTTCGACAAGAGCTAAGGCTGTTAAGCGATACTTTTTCTTAACCGAAACAGCATTTTACAGTTTTAAATGTATGTGTTACACTAAAACAATAATTGTAAACTGACCAAGAGAGCTATTCTAATGTATTTCAAGTGTAACGGGTTAAGCCGGCTGGTTTGGTGCAAGAAACCAATCACACGAGTCATGTCAAACTTTTCGAAATCAATTCGATGGACAAATCGGTCTTTCACAAAACCACCAATAGTATATACCGCTATCATGTTCCCCATATCATAATCATCATCATCTCATCATTGATTATTATTACTATTATTATTATTGTTATTATTATTATCATTATTATTATAATCATCATTATTATTGTTGTTGTTGTTATCTTATCATATCCATTGCATGTTGAATGGTGACGGTGAGTTCTATTCATAGGTTACGGTAGTATCAAGCAAGCTGTTTTTACTATCAAATGGAAACATTGGTGGAAAAGAGAAATCAATGATTAATAATGAGCAATTATTTCTTTTTCCATGCCATTTTCTAAATATCATGTCTGTCGATGAAGCCTGAATATCGAATGGTCTTCTCGATGGCTGTGTTTCAGAAAAATCATTGTAGATATTGTTTATCTGTCTTTGAATAGGTATAAACTCTTTATATCAACCATTTCAATATAGAATTGCATGTAACAATCTGTTTTTCCAAAGATATTCCTTGATAAAGCTATAACATATTTCAAGATCCTAATGTATGCATGAAAATCAGTCATTTGCTTTGTAAAATGAAAATGTTAACAGTCAAAGGTTCAGATTTGGACCAATTTGACTAAAAAAAGGCTTTGGAATGGCTGCTTTTCCTATAATGTTCTTAAAAATATTTTCTTTTTATACTAAAAAGGTTTTTTAGTCAATTTTCCAATTGTTTAGTTATCTTTAGCTATTGAAATCACATTTCTAACCCCATAAATAACACATAATGTGTACAAAGCTATGTCGCACACATTTTCCCGTACTTTTTGGAAAAGCCCAGATATACCCCTTAGATTGCCCCCAAATCATTAAAATTTCTGTCCTTGTAATTGGAAATTTATTAATGAGTCTTAAACAACATAATTATAGCATTTCCTACTAGATTTGATGAAATAATGAAGAAGTAAGCCTTCATTTCAACGAAAATAGCCTTTGTTTTACCAAAGATATTGCTAAGAAGGCTACTTTTCTTGGAATGTTCCCAGTTCAAACCTTATAAAACTCTTATCAAAGTATGAAACAATCTTTAAGGAACAAAAACCTTTTTGTTTCAGTCAAATTGATCCATTATTTTTTGAATAATTAGTATTTATCTCTCTTTGGTGACTCTTGGCTCTTTTACATAGTCTTGTATGCAAACGTAGTCGATTAGGGTGGGTGTATGGATTCCTCATTTGTTCCATTTTTATCGCTTTCCTGTCAGGTTTTTCGCATTATATTTTGTCGCAAGTCCCCAATCCTTGGAAAAATAAGACCGAAAACCATGTTAGCAATAAAATGCATTTGTATTAGGTCTCGCACCTGTTACGGAGTACTTCCGGGTCGTAGTACCCAAAAGTAGTCCCATTTAGAAATTTTGAGTTTCAACTTCTGGTGCATAGTTTTGCTGGTAAGAGATGAGCTGGTAGAACACTGATGTGTTTCCTGTATAGATTATAGTCCTGCAATGCTCCCAAAGTTTGTTTTGATTGCTTATTGCAGGACTATTTGTTTGGGATGTATGAACACAAATGCCGGTACCTCGGCTAGATTTGACAGCTAGTGCACTGATTTTCGGACGGTACTAATACACTTTGCTCCGTAGAAAAAAAATGAGACGATTGAGGTGTCCATTTTATTACAGTTTCTGAGAGTAGAATGGACAAACTTGATGTTCCTGTATATAGCTAAGCATAAAAAACACTATTCTTCATTCAGCAGAGTCTTGAAAATAGCTGATTTAACATTGGAGTCAATGGGAATTCAAGATCTCAAAAGTAACAGGTGTATGACCATTTACAACAGCCCGGAAGTCGACGCTTTTCGATATGCCGTGAATGGTGTAAGTGACGACGTAAGTTCCGGTTTCCGGTACGGTGAAAACTCCGGTCGACTCGTCGTAGGCGTTGCCTTCGTTTGTGATGACCTGGTCGCAAATCAGCCTCTGTCCCACGTTAACAGTGTTATGGACGTGGCCGAGGTACGCAGTGAAGGCGACTTGTCCTGTGGCGCGACCTTTTCTGGCAAGTCCTTGTCCTTGAAGAGTCTGGTTAAATTGAAGGTTGTCTGCTGTATCCGCGTCGTCTATTGAATCATCCTGTTTGACTTGATCATCGGCTTGTTTCGTGTTGTTGACATCATCTTGTTTACGGGGCAACTCGTCAAGTTCCTTCTGCTGGTAGGCCACCTGCCGCTTCAGTGATTGGATCTCATTCTGCATGGAATCGATTGTCCGTTGGAATAACTCGGAATTCTCAAGTAATCTGTCAAACATAGCTTGTGTATCTGCCTCATCCTGTGTCAATTGGTCAACATTCCCTTGTTCTATTGTAAGTCCATTGGTTGTCGTAAAGACTACGCACGACAAGGTAACCACAAATATAAACGCGACATGCATTATTTCTACCCACTGCTAAAAGAGCCCACTCAAAGTAATGTCAATCAAAGTTTTAGACAGCAGAGATTTTTATCTTATCTCAGACGCCGGTTCGTGACATCCCGACAACTAGAGGACATGGGGCATAGGCACCGGCGTTATCTGACCGAGTTGTCGTTCTTTAACGGTCTACATACATGTTTTTGAATGTAGATCAAAAAGGGAAGGACAACTTAGTGTGGAGATATGAAAAAAAAGGGATTTGACCAAAATGAGCACAGGTCAAATAAACCGGTCATGGCCTGTAGTCTAAATCTGACAATCTACAAAAGCCATTAAGACACACAACGATGATCAGATTTGGGACATTCGTGGCCTGGTGGTTCGAGAACAGATATAGACATAACATGCCTTTCTCAGTATGGGTTTAAAATCCAGCGACAGCATTTGGGTTTTCATACTAGGTAGTGACCCGGTTTACTTACGGAATGCCGATGGTTTTAGCTATAAACGGCCCTTATTGTCAGTCAGAGTTCCTCCATCAATATCAACCAGGCATCGCGACGGATGCTCATACATGTTGACGCGGTGTAAAGCCCATAATAAACAAATAGATGACCAGATAAGCATCATTAGGGCGGTGCTCTGTGTTCAACTTATACGATGCAGTTTTAACGTGTTATCTCGGCCTCTTTCATAACAAAAAGTGTGACGTGTTGGCAGACGAAACTCGTTGTCATCTGCTTTGGTTTTCAGTCGTCGTGATTTACAATTCTATACAGTTCTATTTCTTTAAAACGAATCGAGTTTTCAACCGCAGGATTTTCTGTCTTTTTGTATTCATCTTTGTTCATGCGTTTGCGTTTTTAATCCTTTACCAAACGCCAAACCTTCGACGACTGTCCAAAATTGAAAGAGCTTCCAGACGACATTCAAAAATGAGGAGAAATTGAAAAATACTCGGAAATACTGTATACATATGGTGTGATACCAATGTTTTATTAACTCGGTGTTCAGAGTACCTTAAGTAGTATTCCTTGAAAAATGCGAGAGGCAGCTTTGCATACTATGCGTTGACCCATATGCTTCATGAGTATACCGTATTAAAGATGCCGAAATCTGATATTTTTGACGTGCTATTTTATGATTTTAAAATTTGACCTCGGTTATTAATTCACCATTATTTGGTCTAGAAGAATGCCGAAGATGGCAATTGACTGCTCTGACATTTGTAGGTAGATAACTCAAAAGGGACTAAGGCTGAATCTTTTTGTTGGAGGCCCAATTCATTTGCCTAAAATTGCTAGTGTTGTAAAGAATAAAGAATGATCGTACACCACATGTAATACATTCTTACGAATGAGGATTAAAGGGAGATCACTATGCTGCGATTAAAAGAAATAACACCCATGCTTACCTGCCTTGTAAACCTTGTGAGAATTCCTTCATCAGATAATGGAAATCGTTACTTTATTTTCTTGATGACGACCTGTTTAAAAGGTTATATGACAGCCCAATTCTTTATCAGCCTATGACCTTCGCCACCAGTATATACGTGAACAGTGTATAGAATGTCAAATGGCGTAAAAACAGTTGATGCCTTGATTAATATTGACACATAGTGATTAATGATGAATCGTTTCATGGAAATCGCTATGGCAGAGCCAGACTGGCTAGGGTTGTCGATCACCGAGCTTACGCTAAAGGGTTTTTAACCCTTATATTGCTGGAACCGATTTATGCTTATGCAAACAAGTAAACTGGCGGCTGTCCTGTGAACAAACCTGTTTGCTAAATTGCTACTCTGAGTATCATTCTTCAACAAAAGCAAGCATACATGCGCTACTTTGAAAAGCAAAAGACACAAACAGATATTTTTAGATAATTACCCAGCATTCTAAGGGTTAAGAAGTTACAGACCTTATCGATATTGACCAAAAGCCTAACCTTTCTTTGCTTTCATGTTTATCGCTCAGTGAGGGAAAGTTATTGGCTCTTCCACGATTGTTAAAATAGCAAAATCCACAGAAATACAGTCCGCAAAAACGTTGTTCACTTTGACCACTGATTTACATACTGTATAATAGTACCAGTATTATAATTCAACATAGATTCGGACGTATGCTTTCTCACGAAGTTTGCACAGTTGTCGGAGAAATGATCATTTTGCTTCCTCTACAGATATCCTATTAACCTTTTACCAAACGCCAACTTCCGACTGTCCCAAATTGAAAGAGTTTGCAGACAACATTTCAAAATATGATGAAATTGGAAAATGATATTCTCATATTGCATAAAGAAATGTGGAAAAAAGGTGAAATTGCTCGTTTAGAACAATTTCTCTTTTTCCCACAATGTTTTCCAGATTCGTCTGCAACCGAGTGGTCAAATGTCGTTGTTGTTTGGTAATGGGTAAATGTATAAACAAGTCCGTTGTGGTGCCATCGTTTTAGCTAATTAATTTGGCAGAAAGTGTTATTCTTGATTAATTGCCCCATTACACTAAGATTAGACAGGCACACAGCAATGATGCATACGCCCAGTACTTAAATTAAATTTGGAGCAAAGATGTTTTTTTGTGTAATTAAAGAACGTAGATTTGAAAAAAAAAGAAGATAAATTAGTATTTGCCCTACATGGAAAAACCATAAGCTGTCAATGTCTACTTTAGACACAATGGTATATATGATATATCTTATGGAATATACCGTTGATATGTTTACTCGTATGCTGTTGCTTTTAACTATCTATTTACACATTCTGACACCAACCCTCACATAGTTCCCTTATCCCTACTCTACTCTCGACACCACATTAAGGGTTAACTGATTTCTTTCAAAAATGTGACAAACGGGAATACATGGATTTATTTGTGCTGGATAAGGTGCCTTTTGTTCAACCAATGACAAGAGACATAGATAATAAAAATGTATGTCCCTGTATTGACCCATGTATACAGACAGCTGCAACAGTTGTATCGACGTTCAGGTAACTGCCATCAATAACATCATTGACGCCTCGGGACATGGCTCCCTAATTACATACATGTATACTTACAGGTACTTCCACACTCTCTCTCTCTCTCTCTGTCGGGTCGTTGTATTGGAGAAGTTAATCAAACACAAAACAGAACGGAATTTCGTGTTACATTTGTACAATGGACATCACGATAAATACCATCGTAAGGAATTGATTATGTTCTCAGTGAGAGCAACTATATTCATCCATCACAGTGTTTTCAAATGTATGTTGTAGCAGTAGGACATTGTGAAGAAGTGTGTGGCGAGAAGTTCAACGAAAACAATTAGTTGGGCTACAACGGTGCACTGTTGCTGGTGCTTATATCTTTATTTGAACAGGATCGTTGGTTGAATAGTATTTCGGTCAAGAGAAAGCTTCACAGTGTAGTCAAAATCCATTCGAACACCTTTGCAAGTTTCGCTAGATCGTCCGAAATGATGCCTTACATGGTATGTTAGAACACTTTGCCTATGCACCAATCTTGGCAGAAAAAGAAAATACTGATACCACACTGTTTCGACCTGAAATTTTCACGTTACACGTTTATCAATTTTTATTTATCACCGAATTCGTCTTAATACCAGAGTGACATAAAGGAAATACAATGCGGATTGCGTAATGTGAGTTTGCATCACATATCAAGCATGATGTATACTCTCTTGTATGTGCTAACAACATCTAAGGATTGTTTATGCATAATAAGCTTCTGTTTCTTTGTCCCATGAGTCCACCGTTGTTAGATGATGAGCAAACCTGCTGTATTGATCATTTGGGAACCAATCTAGCTTGCAAAAAAACAAAGGAAATACGTTTGTCATGGGAAAACTAGTCTTTAAGCAAACGTAGTGTCAGATGTATTTTGAGTCTTTTTAAAAGATATGAAGTTCATGGACATGCATACAAGCGAATACTATTTGAGTGTGTATTGGCGCCTTTCTGCTGTTATCAAAGCGTGTTGGGTTGGTCCAGAGGGGCATGGCTGTGTGTGTAGGTTGGGTGTTGGGATGCTGACCAAGAATGGGCGCTACCCTCGACATCTAGATATAGTTCTTCGTGAACCCTTTATGTAAACCCTCAGCAGATCAGCCAAGAAAAATGAATTATTGTGACATTTGATTGGCACAAATAGAGCAATACAATACAAAACTATACAATACAATGTCTTTATTTCACTCAAATCCTTATACAGAAACATGACGATTAAATAGCATGAAGCACTGTAGGTCTATTTGTCACGATCACTGATCTCTACCTTTCTATCTCTACAACTCTATCTCTAACTCTCTTTCTCTACCTCATATTTCACTATCTCCACATATCACTATTTCTCCATTTTTTCTTTCGACTGCAGACTGCATACTACTGGTATCGTCACTTGCCGTTTGCATACATGTAATCGATTATTTCTCAATGTGCTTTTAAACAATGCTACTTTGAAAGTGCTCTGTCGAAAGAGAGTATGCCTTTTAATAAGCAAGGTTAATTTTGTTAAAATTCTCAAGTAAGAGCAGAAATAACAAGAGGCATTCAAATTCAAAACACTAGAGTTTCATCCGTCCGACAGCATTTATTTCTGTATCGCCGGTTAAGGATTCTCACGGTTGTGTATAACTTCCAATCAAACAGGCACTCCAGGTGGATATTTGTTTACGTCTGCAAGCACGTGCATTTGTTTACATTGATATGCATAATTCAGGATGAGGTCTGGTAATATGAAAGCAAATACGTGACCAAGTGTAAATACACCCAAGAGGAAATAAGGGTCATCGCATCCCTTTCAAATGTTGGTTTCTGTCAACTTGAATTAACCAATCAACCGTCTTAGAGAATAACTCAATCGAAATATCGACAAGCATTCAGCTACTTAATGCATATCAATTTACGCAAATAAGCTGTGTCATGTGTTAAGATACTGTGATGCTTTGTCATTTTCGGTGTCTTGATAAATAGCGGTCGCATAAAACAGTTCTAACTTTGTTAACCAGTATAATGCTTGAACCGACCTCATGCTTATTCAAATAGGTTAGATCCAGGCCAGCCGCCAAGTACATTAGCTATGCTGAGTATCATTCCTCGTTTAAATTAGGCAGGATAATTAAGGTTTTTGGAAACAGACGACACGAATTTCTATTATTAGAAAATTACCAAGCATTCTTAAAGTGGAAACAGGGTGTTTAGATTCGACAGCCAGTTATGACGAAACTAAAACAAACGATTAGGCTGTAGGTATTGGGCACGTGATTTAGACAGGATAATTAAGGTTTTTGGAAATAGACGACACGAATTTCTACTTTTAGAAAACTACTAAGCATTCTTAAAGTGTAAACAGAGTGTTTAGATTTGACAGCCAGTTATGACGAAACTAAAACAAACGATTAGGCTGTAGGTATTGGGCACGTGATTTAGACAGGATAATTAAGGTTTTTGGAAATAGACGACACGAATTTCTACTTTTAGAAAACTACTAAGCATTCTTAAAGTGTAAACAGAGTGTTTAGATTCGACAGCCAGTTATGACGAAACTAAAACAAACGATTAGGCTGTAGGTATTGGGCACGTGATTTAGACAGGATAATTAAGGTTTTTGGAAATAGACGACACGAATTTCTACTTTTAGAAAACTACTAAGCATTCTTAAAGTGTAAACAGAGTGTTTAGATTTGACAGCCAGTTATGACGAAACTAAGATAAACGATTAGGCTGTAGGTATTGGGCACGTGATTTAGACAGGATAATTAAGGTTTTTGGAAACAGACGACACGAATTTCTACTTTTAGAAAACTACTAAGCATTCTTAAAGTGTAAACAGAGTGTTTAGATTTGACAGACAGTTATGACGAAACTAAGATAAACGATTAGGCTGTAGGTATTTGGCACGTGAATATAAAGGTGCGTATCCGAAGCGCTACTCTTATAGTTAATCGTCTAAGAGTTCACATATGTAAACAATAATTGTTTCGAGATGACTCGGTCAGCGCTGTAAAATAGATTTACTACTGATTCATATTACAAATATTGGTTCGTTTCTTTCATCAATTCCTAGACAAACTTCCCTCCAAGTGGATTGAGAAAAAATAACAGTACCGCGGCAGTACACGAGTGATCAGATTACCTATTCGGGAAATCAAAATCTGGATCAGAATTTTTGGAGGTTGCAAGCTGATCTGGGTAACATTTTCCGGTTCTTTATAAATGTCCTTTGGCTTACCAAGGTGATAATGATTTGGGGTTAAAACATTGTGTCTATGATGAACCTATTCTATTCGCGTGTGCGCAGAGTGCAACCAAACGCATTATTATTTGACAGCGATTTAACCCTTGTAGAACTGGAACTGCCTTCATGCTTATGCAAACAGGTTAGATCCAGACCAGCCGCCAAAGAGCCGTAAAAGAAAATTGGCGGATGGCCTCGGATCTGACCTGTTTGCTACTGTGAGTATCTTTCTTCATCAAAATTAAGCGGATATATAAGGTTTTGGAAAGAAGACGACACAAAAATATATTTTAAGAAAATTACCCAGCATTCTAAGTGTTAATGTGAGGTTGCTGTAAACCTCCAAAGTTGATGATGGATTAGGATTTAAATCTTAATGTCTATACTGTGTTCTAATCAGTTTGCATGGGCTGATCGAGTGTGCAACTTAATGCATATTAACCGAGACACCGTTTTATTGTGACGTTGCTCTATAGCATATTATTCCTAATGGAATATTTCGCTAGAGGTCCCCAATGCGTAATCGTGGTTTTCAATACTCTACCAATGTTGTCAAACTAAGCATTTGTTGTTTTCCTCTATCCTTGAACTGTGTCTAAAAACCTCGAGGTTATTTCTTGTAAAAAAAGAGCAACTTGTATCGAGTAAATCACTGTAAACAAAACTCCAATCCCTTGATATAAAATACACTGTAGTCAAGTTAGAAGTTGTAGCGTCTTCAGTCCATGATCAGCTTAACTAAATTAGCATGATGTAACGTTCAATCTTTGTTTCTTGTTTGATAAAGATTCTTGCTTACAGATTGGAGGAAATTTGGAAGTTAAAATTCAATTTTGTTAAAGCTGTACAACAGCTTTACTGATCTGAGTTGAACACTTGAGAATAGTCATTGGAAAGTAAAATAAGTTTGAATGGAAGTATCCATAGCTTGTATACAATGGGTCAATTCATATTTGTGCTATTTTATGGTAAATCATTCTACAATACAAAAATGTAGAGTTTCAGCACTTCATCTTGACTTTCAAATCATCTTATTTGTGAATAAGCACCTTAAAAATCAGTATAATGATGTCTATTTTAGACAGCTGCGTTTTAGATTTACAATTGGTTGAAGTGAACAATGCGTTGCCAATAATGCGCTAAATGGTCTAAATCAACAATACACAACAGTAAGACCCTTCCGTCAATGAGATAAAATTGCACACAGTTACAACACAAAAAATCAGAAAGGGTCGTCCTGTTATACAGTCTTAGGTAGGGAATCTCTTTGGAACATCTTACCGAAAAGATGCATGTAATTACGGTAGTTTCTTTCAAAGGGTTGCTCATTTGCATTTATATTAATCATGTGTATCGATTCAATCGATTGCGCAGCTTGTGAGCGTTTAATCTTTCTTCGTTGAATATATATCAAGCTTTGGTTGCTTCATTTCCGCCAAATGATTATTATTTATCGAGTACGGGAGACTCTATCAATCCAGAATGGAACACTCGCTTATAAAACGCGTCTTAGTTCATTCAATCAAAGTGGAGAATGTGGTTGGTCAAAATTGAAAACAATATTAGAGAGTACTCATGAAACCTTATTGATAGCAATTTCTGTTTAAAATCAGGTGTATATACCGTTATGCCAAAATGCTTAACTGCTCATTAGTTGAAATATTTCATTTTTCTCGGTTATTTTGTGCATCTTCTGCAAGTACACTGAAATTAGTGAAAAACTTAGCATATAAACTGTCTACGGTTTTAATTATTTTAAAACTACGTATATTTCAAATTCAAAGTGGAAGGCATTTCTCTAAGAATGAGAAACAAAAGTGTAGAAAAGCGATTTCAAAAAGTTGTCTGCTTAAGTCAATACAATACCAGGATTAATTGTTTGGTGGAATTTATAGGTAAAACACACATTTAGTCAATCTGGATTGTTTGCATACATTTTCTTTAATTACAAGAACACTTACATTTTATAGGAATATCCATTTATACAATCACTTAATGACAAATAACATATATAAGAATAATGTCGTCAGCTGAAGAGCGAATGCTGTTTAGATTGGTTATCATAGAAGATGTACTTCGATCGACACGTCTTGAAGGAAAGAGATTTAAAAATGTAATGTATTTCAAAACAGCAAAACTGGGTCCCACGTTTTTACAAATCTTTTAAATTAAGCCAACGTGATTCTACGGGCAAATCAAGTACGCTGGCTAATTAGTCATGTTGGTATTTATTTCTGAGAGCATATCACAATATAATAAAGGTCTAATCTGTCTTTCTTGATTAGGATTATAAGTTCAGTTTGGTTTATCTAGGAAGGTGATATCTGTTCCCGGTAGATAATTAGTTGTCAGCAAAGATGATTAAAAATATATCATAGATATAAGGATGAATTTGTTTTAGATTATTCTGAAATGACTTCCCCGTTTGATAAGCATGTAGTTTGTCGATAGTTAAACATGACTAGAAGTTCTCCTTATCTTACCAACCCGTTACCCAACGAAGCCTCACTTAAACACATATGCTTCAGACAACTTTAGAAAACATTTTTATATAAGTATAGATTACACCATGAGCAATTTATCCTTTTGTGAAAATGGCTTATTCCTTGATCGTACGCTGTTGCCTTAATTCTAGACCAGTTACTTTTTCCCGTGTATGGGCTATTGGTCATGGTTAGCCAACTGTAGCTCCCGTATAATTATCTTTGACTCGTACGTGTCAGTTTTCTACGTGATACATGGTGTACATTCCATATTGATAAAGAGAGATAAAGGCTGGCCTTCGGTAACTTGTAGAATGCATGCGTGAACATGGCGCCTCTTGCTGCATAAGTGGCTTTCAGCCAATTCACGATGAACAGGCGAAAAACAGACATTACAGTCATAACAATAACACTTTGTTGATGACTGAGATGATGTGTCTGTTTCTACTGCTGCTGCTGCTTCTACTGCTGTTGCTGCTTCTACTGCTGTTGCTGCTTCTACTGCTGTTGCTGCTTCTACTGCTATTGCTGCTTCTGCTGCTGCTGCTGCTTCTACTGCTGTTGCTGCTTCTACTGCTATTGCTGCTTCTACTGCTGTTGCTGCTTCTACTGCTGTTGCTGCTTCTACTGCTGTTGCTGCTGCTGCTGCTGTTGCTTCTACTTTGGCTGCTGCTGCTGCTGCTTTTTGTCCTTTTGCTTTTATTGCTGCTATTGCTGCTGCTGTTGCTGCTGCTGCTGTTGCTGCTGCTGCTGTTGCTGCTGCTGCTGTTGTTGCTGCTGCTGCTGCTGCTGCTGCTGCTGCTGCTGCTGCTGCTGCTGCTGCTGCTGCTGCTGCTGATGATGATGATGATGATGATGATGATGATGATGATGACAATGCTGGTGCTGCTGGTGCTGCTGCTGGTGCTGCTGCTGGTGCTGCTGGTGCTGCTGCTGCTGGTGCTGGTGCTGCTGCTGCTGCTGGTGCTGCTGCTGCTGCTGATGATGATGATGATCATGATGATCATCAACATCATCATCATCATCATCATCATCATCAGCATCATCATCAGCATCATCATCATCATAAGCAGCGGCATGATGATGATGATGATGATATTTGAAGGAATAACCAGGAACAACCTGCGTTGGTTTAACCATGCACAGTGAAGATTAATAGGAATGTGATATTAAGATAAACTGGCGGCGTATTGACAATCAGTCTATAAATAAAATGAAGCACTTCCACTGCCTCCCCTACCAAATCGTTATTTCTAGGCTGATATTTACGAAAGAAACGTCTACACTTAATTCATTCAAAAAAATCCATTGCTCAACACAAAAAGGAATAAGCATGAACGTGTCGTTACCTCAATTATAACACCATTTGTCCATGCTGAAATGATGCAATATGTTCTTATGCTTTTGTACATAACTATGGTTTCACTAGTTGTTTTATGATCTAGCGTTTGCCTGGTAAAATTGTATTTGCACACAACCGCATATTGAACAACGCTATAACATATGACTTAGTCCGATCAACCAGATTTCTATCAACATAGGTATGAAGCAAATGACCCATTGCTTTATGGTAAAAACAGAGATAAAACAATAGTTATAAAGTAAAGGGCTAGCACTCACTATAAAAACATCTTAGAGTAGGTTCCGATTTTAGCAACAATATCGTAATTTTTGTAAATACGCAAAAGGACATTTAAACAGATTTTGGTTATAAAACACCAAGATAAGACCATAAATTCTTGGATTAAACATGGCGTCATGGAAATCAGCAGAGTTCATGTTTGTGAAACACCAGAATACGGCCTTAATCAAGTGTGATATTTTTTAAATTAAAACAGTTCCCGGTTTAAAAACATCAATACGGCCTCAAATGTCCGAGTTAAACGCAACATTCTTGTTTAAAAACACCAGGATACGGCCTCGAATTCCTGAATTACAAATGATATCATAGAAATTTGAACAGCCAACGTTTACAAAACACCAGAATATGGCATCAAATTTCCGGATTAAGGATGTTTATGAATGTTTCAATAGTTCCTGTGTATAGATATTGGGACATGGCCTCGGATTTTCGGAAAGTTAATGAGTGTGAATGATTCAATAGTTTCTGTGTAGAAACACCAGGATATGGCCTCAAGTTTCCGGATAAAAACGATTCCTTGAAATTAAAACAGTTCACGTTTATGAAACGCCAGGATATGGCCACCGATTTCCGGATTAAATTATATCACGGAAATCAAAACAGTTGTTTTTTGTCAAACACGATAATTCGACCTTCAAAAAACTTATCCCGTCGGGTACAGTGACAATTTTAGAAGTCTAAGTATTGTAAATCATTAAAGAATATCCATTCGAAGCACGTACCAGTAGAATGGGATCTTTCTGTTCAACATGTCGACTCTGAAGACGAATCGGTATCAATTGGCTGCGAGGCGTGAGAAAAGCGGACTCTCGTCGTCTCTCTGTAGTTTAGTTAGAATTATTTATTTTACGTCGATTGTCTTACAACTTAGATTAATCACTCTCGATTCTGCTTCCTGGATACATAACCAGAACTAGCGCCGATTCTGGATTAATAAATGGCAAGGCAGATCCCACATCTCACAGGATTCGAATCCATGACCCTCGTGTCAAGAAGCCGATGATCTACCCCTAAACCACTGTCCTCTCTGTAAACCAAGACTACTGGGAATGCTACATGTATTTCCTGATTTGTTTCTTTCTGGGAGATGGTCGAGGCTGATTTAGGATCTGGGCCAAAAGTTGCGGCAACAAATGGATACAAACAGTAATGGATCAACTAGGTGTAAAATCCATGGGAAACCGCTCAATTGCTGATGTGAATTCGCATCTATACTATGATAGTCATTGATGATTTGTGATCATAATTACCTTTAATTGTTAAACTTTCTTAAAACCAGTTAATTGTGAGATGTTGTTTGAAACATTTGAAGTCGATTCTCACGGTGGATTTAACCCTTTACCAAAGGCCAATTTTCGACTGTCCGAAATTGAAAGAGTATGTAGACGACATGTCAAATTTGAATGAAATCAAAAACTAACCTTCTGATAGGGCAGAAAACATTGTGAGAAAAGGAGAAATTGCTCGGTAAGAGCAATTTCTCCTTTTCCAACGATGTTTTCCAGAGCCGTTTGCAACGAACTAGTCAAATTTCGTTTCTGTTTGGTAATGGATTAACCGGTGTCGGCTTGTATGGTTATGACGTACTTTACCAAATCGGATAAATATCTCCTTATATCCAATTATCGGGGTCCGTCTAGCGCCATGGGACAATTGCATATAAACAAACTTCACGACGAGCTAATCTTTCAAACGCGTCTGTGAGTCGGAGAAAATTGGGCGAGGATACTTCGTACCCTTCAACGGCAACGTCTGAATTGGGGGTATAGCTTCCCTCGTGAAATTTGGCCCCCTCTATGCTCAATTGATTAGATCTCTGAACTACTCGGGTATTTCCGTGAGCTAAGAAAAACACCTCGGATATAAGTGTAGGGTTACAATTTTTCGGATAAATCGCCCCTGGCATATAACACATTTCTACATGGTCAACATAGTTCAATGTATATAGAAGTGTTGGATGTCCTTTTATATCATTTTGTGTCAGTAACCCATTAAGAAATGACTAAATGATAAGTTGTGACACATACCAAGTTGTGTCCTTAATCAAATTAAACGACTTTTTAGAATTCACATTTAAGATCTATTTTTGAAAACGAAGGTAAATGCAGTCATTCTCGCGGGAAACAATATGGTCCATATTATTTCAGAGGCGTGTTCATTGGATAAACCCGATGTGTTCAGATTGATGGATGAATAGACACCGTGGGCCCGTTCCCACCTTACTCCGGATGGTCAATACCTAGATATTCCATTGAACGAATTTAATAACAGCTCGGATCATTCGAGTACGACTCCACCTAGGTTCAAATCGCGGTACTGGTTTTGTTGACTTTACTGAAGGGTAAATGAAAACATGTAGTTAAAGTAAAACTTTTAACATCGAAATCTGCTATACAATAATCATTGGCCTCTTCAAAAGCAAGTAAAACGTTGGTCCTTAATAATTGATGCCAACAGCTTTAATTATTCGCATTAATCCTTTACCAAACGTCAATTATCTTATTGTCCCAAGTTGGAAGAGTTGGCAGACGACAATTTAAAATGTGAAGAAATAATCTTCTGATAGGGAAGAAAAATTGTGGTAAAATGGAAAAATTGCTCGTCACGCAATGTTCCCCAGAGTCGTTTACAACAAAATGGTAAAATGTCGTTATTGTTTGGTAATGGGTTAAGAGGACATGGAATGTTCCTGTTCATTTGTATAAGACACGTGTCCGGTTCTATCAGCAACACAGCAAAAAAGTATCAACGTATTCCACCGAGGGTTAAGGGTTTTCTAGTATTTTGTTAGCAGGCAATCTTCTCATTGCAGGGGGTGATAAACCAAGTCAAAATAAGATGATTTGTTTTCGTGCGTATTCATACATTCCTTCATGATTGAAAATAGATTCTGTTCTTGTGCAAACGAAGACAACGACAGATGAAAGTTATACAGTATGTAAAACAATGCCTTTAAAACCCTGACATAATTGTGATAGGAAGAGAAACTACGAACCACGATCAATTCGTACATCTATCACATGCATGTCCGCACGTACTCCTACGAGGGCTTAAAAACAAGTACAAACAAGAAAAATTATTTACTAATTTGCATGAAGTTCTCCCAAAATTGAATTCCTTCTTCGAAATGAATCGATCGAATAGGCAGTTTCAAATCTATCCGAAACTCATACAGACGATTGGCTCTGAAAACCTTGTTCTGGTGTTGAACAATGTCATGATTCCTTTATAAAAAGAAAATTCCTGCAGTATATATGGGATTGTGTGACTTATTTACAGTCTGAAGCAAAAGAGAACAGCCTACTTGCATCAATGAAAAATAGGGGGAAATTCTATAGGATATCGTGTGAAATCAATTGCGACAAAGGGATTAAGTACGTTTACTTATTTTGAGCAATTTATCTTTTTGTTACAGTAGAAGGTCATTTATGAAGACATTTACTATAGATTCTACAAAATAGATATATTAATTAATGTGTTAAAATACAATATATTTGAGCAAAAGCTAATTACAAAGATGACTATAAGAATCTTTTCTTAAACAGCTTGTATTGTAGGAAAGCTCCCATATGAATCGACTTTATACTCAGATTCATCCTAATTAAGTTATCAATATACAAAGCAAACATATAAACGATAACAAACAATGTATTGTTAACGTTTCATTTGCAAAGGTTATTTGGACGTAAGTGGTATTCAAAGCGATGGTCAATGCATTTAGTTTTTAAGATATTTATATTACACATTACTGGTGCTTTTTATGAATGATATATGACAGAACAAATATTATCCAGCGCATCCCATCACCGATCGGGATTTGATTAAAAATCCTTTTTATCTGCAAATCATTCTGATCAGAAATATTTTCATTGGTGGTGTTGTCTTTTAGAGACAGATTTCCTTTTGAGTTCATAATTCGAATGGTAAGTTAACGAATTGGCATTTTTCGTTAAATAATCGACAGTTTGTTGAACAAGCTATTTGATACTGCTTGTTGTGAGGTACATGGGGCATCAACAAAAGGACAGTTTGGATTGAAAATGGTGCACGCATCTTTTGCTTGTTATCCTTTTGCATTGGTCATAAATGTTGAATGCTTTGTCCTCATTTTTCGACATATACACCCGCGCGATTGAAGCAGCCCAAAATGATAAAGATTCCCAATGAAGATGAGTCAATTACTGGATAGAAGCATAACCATTCCAAACGTCACTAGCTTGAAGTTCGAGTTTAAATTGAGAAACTTACCCCACCACCACAAAGTATGTGTTATATACAGTCAGTGAAAATGACTTATTGATACAATTGAAGCTGTGTTTTTAAAATGATTTTTGTACATTGTACGTTTATATGGTGAACTGCTTCCATGAGCATTCGAATCCGATTGTATTGGGAGTCTACCTTACTCTGAAGGGGACGCTGTGGTACTCAGGGGGAAGGGGTGCATGGATTTGTAACTTGCAATATAAACTACAGTGGTGTCTCGTTAATCCGAACACGTCCGTTCCCAACAAAATGTCTGGGTGACCGCATCATCTGGACTAATGAAGCAGAGCATGTTCTTAGACACATTAAGACATAAACAGTCTGTATGCACGTGTATAGTTATAACCCTTTAGCAAACGCCAAATTGTCGACCGTCCCAAATTGAAAGAGTTTGCAGACGACATTTCAAAACGTGATGAAATCAAAAAAAAATCTTCTGATATGGCAGAAAACATTGTGGGAAAAGGAGAAATTGTTCGTCACGAGCAATTTCTCCTTTACCCACAATGTTTTCAAAAGTCGTCTGCAACAAATTGGTCAAATGATTCCGTTCCCTTACAATTTCGTTCGGATAGCGAGACATCCGGATAATCGGGGTCCGGATAAACGAGGCTTCACTGTATGCGCTTAGTACGGTCGTGGGTTCGAAACCCGTTAACTGATGGATTTGTCATGTGACCTTTCATTAATCCATACTCGACGTGAGTACTGGTTATGAATCATTGAAGCAGAATCGAGAATGATTTAAGTAAGTTATAAGAACCTATTTCACAATAGATGTAGAATTAAAAAAGTTTAAGCTAAACCAAAAATTAAAAAACAATCTTCTGATAGGACAGAAATCATTGTGGAAGAGGAGAAATTGGTCTTGACGGAGAAATTGCTCGTTAAGAGTGATTTCTCCTTTTCCCACAATGTTTTCCAGAGTCGTCTGCAAAAGAAACGGTCAAACTCGTTATTGTTTTGTAATGGGTTAATGATCCATGTTAGACGAAGAAATATCAGCATCTCGGTATCTAAACCCTTCTCTCTTTCCCTCGCACCGCTATCTTTCCTAACTCACATCCATTCTAACGTACCAGTGATACATCTAACATGCGCTGCATTCGCTACAGACACATACATACCTAGTGTTGTGAAGTCTGGGGAACGGAATGTGTTCAGATACCACACGGTAAACCGGTTCAACTTTATTATAGCATGTGATAGTGCAGCTGGTATTCGAATTTGAGTTTTATAAAGTAAGTATATGTTTTGTTGTAGGGAAATAGTGATGGTAAATAGGGTGAATTCAATCAAATAGGATGTAATTTCAACCATTTACTACTGACAGAGACATCACTATGGAAATGATCAAGTAATGTATATCAGTTTGCCATTTCTTTTTCAATTAAAGTAAGTTGTTAAACGTTATTGTTAGAATCTGTTATCTATATAATGTTAAGCGTTGATGTTTTTTTTATCAGCATTTCCTTTCTTGCGATGAAGATTCGATACAGCTCTCCTGTTTACCGTCTTTGTTTTTAGATTGTAATCATTATTTCTAACATTACTTTTCTTCAACGTTTTCAGTTTGCCCACACGCCGTGTCATAATTTCTTTTGTTTTTTCCTAATGACAATTAAACTCACGTAGTATAAGCCATGGTTTCCTTAAGTACAGCTCATACTAGATGATACCAGTGTTGGTGTGAGTTAAAGGAAGAGAGTACCTTATTTTGACCAATAACCACTTCATTCAGTAGTGCAACACTTACTTAATATCTCGTTATGGTATTAGCTTTATAACATGTTTCACTCCCTTTTTTAGAATAAAACATCAGCGTTTTTCACTCTATAACTTACAAACGTGAAGAAAGATAACCCTTCGTTATAGGACGAGGATTGTACAAACCGTCATTTCAACGTTTTTGAATTACAGACCACATTATTTGAGATAGTCGCTTTAACGGAAAAAAGAAACACCGCAACCAGTTGAAGGGTTTCAAATAACATCTCACATCATCCCGGGTTCAGCGCTCGTATATTGGTCCAACAGGCGATCACCAATAGACGGCATCGGTGATTTGTACAACGAGGCTTGTTAGACATCTTCGTTATTCTTACAGACAGAACACCATTGTTAGCTGTGGATATTATAAGTGAACTGAACTTGGTTAATTTCGTCTTGTGCTGCGCATTGGCAATACTACTACTTGGAGGTTACGGATTTTCCATTTTTTTCTTTATCTTGTTGTTCAAGGTTTTGGGTTTTATTTGGTGGATGACCTATTTGTTTTTAGTGCGGACTTATCAGAGATATGGGGCGAGGTTCTTTATTCGTTATCTCGATTATAATTATCAAAGCGAATCTGGGATGAAATAAGAATTTTTTGTGTGTATATAGAAAGTTACCATGGATTCGTTCTATCGTTTCGAAAATCTTTAAGACATAAATTTACTTCTTCTATTGTAAAGTCAACATGGGAATAGAAACTTCCCATCATTTCTAATTATCCAATTCCGTCAGTATCTTTTATAACGCACAGCAATGTCAAAATATTTTCGGCACCATGATTTATTTAACAGCATCAACATTCCAACCATTTTGAACTTAAAAGCATATAATGTATTGTAATAAAGAATTAATTTTATCTACATTGTTAACGAATTGATACTCTTGAGAATTTCGCATGTCCGCTAGATATGTAAATAAACTTAAATAATAAACAAACGATTTTTTTAGCACACGGACAATCTTTTTCCATCCGTTGGTTCTATTCCTGACTCAGAAGACACGTTCTACTGTATGTTTCATCAGTTTTAAACAGGCGTCTATGAACTATAACACACGTCTATTGAACGTTGGTAATGAAAATATTGCCCATTGTTGATGAACAACATATAATTTCAAGTTGACTTACATTTACAAATTCAATCAAAAAAAATGTTTAATAATGAACGATTATTTTCCTTTCAGGATATATGAGAACATGACGTTTCTAGTGGCGCTGACCAGATGTGTAACATGATACAAATGGTGCAGTGAAAACGTTTTAGCCAACATACGGTTGATGTTTAGTGGACGTGTTACAGACATGATATGTACAAGTTATAGGATACACGTTGCATTGGAATTCATTTATGGGGTTTTAATGGAATTTGATGATGCTCCTTAAGTGTGTGGTTGCCGGAATACGATTTGACATTGTGCCATGTGGAAAGCATACATTGTTAAACCCTGATGAAAGGTGCCGTCACTAAAACTTGAAAGGAGTTGATTCCAATACCGTATTAACATCGAAAAGGAATACTTATGTTGGTTGATCATGTGAGGCACTTGTACATAGTTCATTAATCAGCTATAGTTTAACGTCCGTTTGAAGTTTTATGGAACAGAAAGACACTATTGTGTTTGAACACCATTGAAACACACTGGTACCCTGTCAGTGAACACTTCCAATACAAATAGTTCGACGCCATCTAGCTGATTTCCATAGCGACCATGACGTCATATCCGAATACCATGAACATCAACATGAAACGCCGCCTCACAAGATGGCAGGCGTTTGTCAACATGGCCGATGATTTCTACCACAAGTCCACCGAGTACATGAATAAATCGAAGAAGCGGAAACGTACGAACATGTACACCGTGGCGAACTACATCACGGAGAAATGGACGAGCAAGAAAGCGCGGGTAATCAGCGTCATCATGTACACAGCCTCGGTGTCGGTGTTCGCTGTTCTCATTGGTGCATATTACATGTTCCTATGGCGACCGTCCACTTGCAAACTGTTCAAGACGATGTCAAATGGAACGATGCAATGTGGACAGGCGGGAAAACGGTGATACGGCGAACGGCCGGAAACCAGTCTGAGCCTCGTTCAAGAAACTTGATATGTGCTCACTCGGGTGATATGCTAACTCGGATGATCAAAGCTGTAACAGTGTTGCGCGTACGTAGAATGAAATATCTACGTCTGGATCATTTAGACTAGTGATAAGCTGTAATTGCATAGCAATGGGATATCTTCGTCTCGATCACACTGTCCATTTGTGCGCATGCGTTAGATTGGTGGTACCTTGTATCAAAGTCTCGCGAGACTGACCAGTCTCGCGAGACTCTGAGACAAGGCTCCAGCCAATCTGCACTCATCGGGTTTATCCATTGAAAACTCCTCTGAAATCACTGAAATAATGTGGAAGCCGCCATATTGTTTCTCGCGAGACCTCTATCATCGGACTTTCGTTTCAAATATAGATCGTAGAGTCTCAAAGGTCTTTTAATTTGATAAAGGAAACGGTTATAGACATCACAACTTATAGTTTCACAGTTACGTATGTGGACGCTTATAGGAAATGTGGTTTTAGCCAGGGAGGATTAACTCGAAATATTGAAACCCTACGCTTATGTCCGATAAGTATTTCTCAGCTCACGGAAATACCCGACTAGTTCCGATTGGGTTCCAGCAACCGAACAAGTACGAATAACTCGTCCGTTAAACGCGGTTCTCATTTGTATGGGAAACAAGGGTAACCAATTAGAATGAGTTGGAAATAAACGCGGAGAAATTGATCGGAGACAAATCCCAGGACTTATTATAGGTCATTTACATGCATACGACCCTAATATAGTGTCACGCTGTCCTGGCAATATGCTTTCTATGGTGAGGTACATATGACTCTGAAGTTAAACAAAGGAGAGATTTCTTAGGTATTATGGATTATCATTTGTAACATTGGGTGATTTGGCTTTTTGTCTTTTTTAGAGCACTATTTCATTGATAATATTTACAGATACCGAGTATTAGATATGACAAATAATCCATTATGGATTCGTCAGTCATCATTGAAGTGAATGAAAGTTATGATATGAGGTAAAATATTCCTTAAACAAATTCTTCCATCAACAGCAAAAAACCGCATATGGGGTTACAATTTTCAAATGCAACGATATCGTGGGTCACGATTCAATCATGTGCATATTGAAATTTTGTACGTTTGACCAATTCCCTATACATGAATACGTGTGAGTACTCTAAACTGATATTCACATTAGACGACAAAACACAGCAAGATAACTATTCTTCTTATGATATAGGTTAGAGACAGGTGTGACAAAATAAATATTTGCTTAGCAGGGGCATTTTTTTTCCATTAGCAGAGTTGTTTGTAATGAATGAGGCAGCAAATGCAGCATGGAGTAAACGGTAAACGTAATGTTTTCTTTTTAACGATTAAGCAATGACATTTACATGTTACAAACAAACGGAATATTTTCGATAACTAATTGCTTCTCAAATCTCTTTAGAAATACATTCAAACGGTTTTGTCGTTAAGATATGCTACCCTACTGAAATGTGTTTTGAACTGTTATATTAGCTCAATCGATGTGTCCCATTTGGCAAATTGGGGTCCAGGGTACCGTTCTACTAAACATTTTATGATAGGCCTTGCGCAAATTCAAAAGACCATTCACTCTTGTTTCTTGTTATTTGACTACGCATTATTGCAAAACAACACATCCCTGCAAGACGCTTCCAACGATGTGTCACATTACAATAGTATACTTACATTTAGGATACTACCCACGTTTATCCGATTTGACTTACGCAAATATTGTCCGTAGGTTGTTTAATAAAACGGTACCCTGAATACTTGACCATTCGCATTATTATAATGGAAGAACATTGTTTATCGCAAGTCAATCCTTCAGTTTGTATGGTTATCTAAATGTTTCTTTATCACCACCAGTTACGTTTCTTTTAAATGCTATACTCAGTTGATCTGGCCTGCTGCGAGGTTCCAATTCGAACAGGAATTTGAAACTAGAGTCAGTGGTAAGTTGCTGCTTGAACTGTTTGCTAAATGAGAATGGGGTATTTCTGTTAATCATTTAGAACAGGAAAATTAAAATAGTTTTTCTAATAAAAGGCATTCTTTATCATATATTTTATATCATCCCACAATCCATTTTTCGTAGCCTGCATAGCATAAAAAATGATCTCAGATAAATCCTACTTTAGGAAATGTGGCCGTTTCCGTGGATGTTCCCTTTCCTTTGCCCGCTTACCCAAGAAAATTGGTGGCATTAAACGATAGGTTCTCATGTAGTTTATATAGAAAGTAAAAAGAACAACCCTTCTTTGTGCTGGGAAGATTCGTTATGGGACCGTTTCCAGATGATGCTTTTTTCATGTGAAAAGATGTTCGGAAATATGAGGCCTTGACAAAATTTTTATTCTTCTAGCTAACGTCTTTATCCCTACTCGTAAGCCAAAAGTGTTGGTACAGTAAATCGAGAAAATTCTAATGAGTACCAGTAAAACATGAGTTGTGAGCCTAGTTTCAAATATTGTATGAAAACCTCGAAATACACCCTTCAAATCTTGTTAATGAAGTAGTCTAATAACCATTTTGATAGGGTCGAAACAGACATATTCTTACGACTAAATGATTGCATTATATTCTGCGTTTCATCGTGATGCCCATAGTTTCAATTCAAAGGTTGTTGTGAAACAATTGTCTCAGTGAATTTCCCGCCGAATTATAAATAACATATTTGGACTTCATGTTTATGCAAACAGATTAGATCCAGGCAAGCCGCCAAGTAAATTGGCGGCTAGCCTGTGATCGAACCTATTTGCTACTATGAGTATCTTTCCTTAACAAAATTAAAAGGATAGCTAAGGTTTTGAAAAGCAGTCGACACAAAATCTATTTTCAGGAAATTACCCAGCAGTCTTACGGTTAAATATGTTTGGAGGTCTATCCACACATAAAGGGTGTGATTACCATTTGGTTTTAAGTCTCATTAAATGCTGATTCGCATTATATGCTGCGTCGTTAACCCGTCCAGTAAAGCTGCTTGTTCACACATGGAAAAATTCCAAGTCAAAATAATATGCCTTTGAAACAGTAGAGTTTCTGTATCGATGCTAAATATGGCATAAACAGAGCTATTCACGGCAAAATAAATTCGGAATGTCTGTATATATATGTGAGTTTGTACATCGGGTAACAATGGATCTCAAAACCATTCCATATTGTTTGGGTTTTAATGCATATAGATTTGTTGTATATGAGTTCTGAGCATTCAGATACGCACGTATCGTGCTTCCAATGGCTGATCGCCAATAGTAATCATATAACAAGGACCGTTATTGTACATCTTTAAATAAGGTAAATGTTAACTTCAATATTTTTCTCTTCTGTAAACTAACAATTTGGTATCCATAATGAAAAACAACAGCTGAGACCAAACAAAGCATGAAGAAGCATGAAAAAGATTAATTATTAATTTTGGTTGAAACACCTTTTGCAGCGGCTGAGACAAGCATATTTTTGTTTATGGAGCTTGGTTAACCCTTTGCTTTTTGAGGTATTTTGTAATTCGTCAATAAGTGAAATTATAAGCCTTATGATCAATAAATGTCATAGAATGTGGAATTGCTTGGTAAGCAAAATTAGCATTGGGTTAATCTTAGCATCAATCGATATATAGTGAATGTTACTAGTTTATCTACAACTAAACTCACCACCGCTTTCATACATCATGTCGCATTTCCCCACAAGCATTGTTAGTGTCATCGTGGATTTAACCCTTATAGTGCTAGAACCGACTTCAGCCTTATGCAAACAGTTAAGATCTAGGCCAGCCGCCAATTCAATTGGTGGCTGGCCTGTGATCTAACCTGATTGCTTATCTGAATATCTTTCCTAATTAAAATTAAGCAGCTATTTTAGGTTTTAGAAAGCAGACGACAAAAAACTCTATCTTTAGAAAATTATCCAGCATTCTAAGGTTTAAATACCTCCACATAGAGTAAAGAATAGAAACTTCTATTTTGATCTTTACTAAATAATGCAATCTCTGGTAAATCAATACGGGCAAAATGAATTACTATACCACTCAACCTAATGAACTTACGACCTTCACAAAGAAAGGAATCTAAGCAAAATAATCAGAATTCATTTCGACATATACTTTCCCTTTTGGCAAAACCCCTTGTTTACGCATTTAAAGAAGAATGTATCTAAAAACAATATTTTACAAAATGAATATTCGGTCATATCTTGGTATATTACCGTTAAGTTATAATGATTCCATCTTAATTGAATGCAGTTTATCGTTAAATGTTTTCCATATTAACTAACAGATCTTATTTCCAGTCCTGAGTATTAGTGTTGTAAAGAGTTAACCCAGAATTTTATACGAGAGACTTGTTTCGAAATTCCAATAAATCATCTCCGTGGAGACGTCTCGTTAGCAACTACTTAATTCTCTTACCCTGTTTATTCTAACATAGTGTGTGTGATGGGTCTAAATTGAAAAGCAACAACGATCTTCAAGTTTGTTGAATGTAGAATATCATTTCTTCATAATTTTGAGAAAAACTTAGGAAAGCAAAATAAGATAGTGTTTTTGTCTTCGGCACACTGGTGTATTGTGTCTTGTACTATATGTGTATCAAAGAAAGTCAATAAGAAGTGAAATATTAACTATCAGCACGATTGTTACAAAGGATAGGAATAATATATCACAAATGACGCCTTCGTGTTTGTGTTCTTGCGCATCACAAAATGATACCCACTGGAATTTCCTATTTCCACTCGTTGAACTTTTCAACGATGCCTGGCCTGGGTTTCACGAAACATCTCAACTTGAGTACGTCCTTAAACATTGAGGATCCTCAAAAATTCTCTCAATTTCCGTTTCACGAACGTTTTCCTCAAGTAAAATCTGAGATTTTTCCTCAAATATTTAAGGGAGGTAGGTAACTACCTCAAATCGATCCTCAACTACGTAATGTCAGTTTGATTGTCCGTAACCATCGGGTTTGTGCGGTCTCTACACTATTTTATAGGAAAATTCCAGCTTTCCAAGTTAAAGATAGTTAGAAAATACAGTTTGGAGGACAAATGAAGAAGAACAACAAAATTACAAGCACTTAAATGATAACATTGCGAGTCGAAACCGATCGGAATCGAACTGGAACTCGTCGCACTTTGTTTTGGTTGCATTTTTCTTTGAAGTTGTAAACGCCACAGAAATAGCTCTAATTTCTGTTTTTGGAACTTATGTCAAAAGCATAATGTTAAGTCAAAGTGGGTATAAGATTGATTTTAAGGTTTCTTTCAGCAAGAAAGTGATGCCGTTAACAACAAGTGTTGATGCAAACTTCTTAGAATTCTTTTGAAGTGGTCTCCCTTTAAAATTGCGCAATTTTAAATATGAAATATTATTCAATAATGTAAAATTATGCGTTTAATGCAACATCTCACTTAAGCGCAGTGGTCATGTGGGTCGACCCTGATGCAAGCGCCGCGAATTCGCTTCTCTGCGGAGACGATCTTTATGCATTCATTTCATCAAGTGAGTTTACTTACATCCGAATATGGATGTTTATTGAAACATACAACAACTATACACTGTTCTATGTTCATACGTGTATGCATATTTAAAGTACATACATTTTATAGCCGTGTGCTTTGCCAACACAGGGCCTTAAAAAGAATTGAACGGATCGATTTTTTTTGAGAAAACAACATCATTGTCAGTAAAAACTATTTGGTTATGATATACTGGCAATTTTCATTCACTTATCTTAAAATCCACAGTCATAAAACAATACACATCGGTAATATGGGTAAGAGATTTCAAAACAAAGTAGTTCGTCCTCATCCCTCATAAAAAATCGCTAGTTTGGGCCGCTTAAGCACCGTAAAATCCTACTCAAATTGTTCCTCAGCTGAGGAGCCTCTCATTGAGGTTGAGATTATACGTGAAACGCACAAGTTGAGAAATCTCAGCTGAGTGAAAATCTGAGGTAAAGGACGTACTCAAGTTGAGATGTTTCGTGAAACCCAGGCCAGAGCTTTTCGTGATGTGCACATTAAGAGTAAATTAAAAAAAGAGGTAATAGAGGCCATTTCTATTGCTTTTACCACATTGGTTTATTAATCCCTGCGCTGTAGGTGTGCAAGAGTGAATTAACTAAAATCAAAATATAGCTAAACTCATGTATAATGATATTTTGTGCTCTGTATTGCTTTTTGAGAAACGGTTCCCTTAAGAGTTCAGGATACCGTTTTACTAAACAGTTTACGCTTAAGATTTGCGTAAGTCTACAACAACAATTCCGCTTTTATTCATACTGGGCAAAGCAATATTGCAAAGAAACACATCTTTGGAATCGTTTCTCCGAGACGCTTCCAATGACGTTTCACATTACAATATTGTTCTTTCATTGAAGATACTATCCATGTTTATCAATCATGACTTACGCAAATATTGTTTAGTAAAACGGACCCCAGAACTTTCGTTTTCTAGCAATTTAAAAGCGATTTTATTGACAACAAACTAAGGCTTGGATCACTATTTCCGAACAATGTATATGAAAATATTGAACCCCGATTATAGAAAGAAAATGGTGAAAACGTACATATAGTACCTGTACAATGGTTAAGCAATGTACCTACCGAAGTTTACAAAGGTGTCCGAAATGTTGGCGATTTACATAGGGTGCTTCTGTTACAACTTAAGTCCATCATCATTTTAATACTAAATATACCTATCTTACAAGCATACCAGGCGTTCATAGGGGGACTATAGACAAACACATCGGTGTTAAAGTAGAGTAAGAACCCCGTTCATGGAAAGGTGGGGTTTCGAAACCTCACCGCGGCATTCCAAGGCATTTCATGTACTTGGTAATACGAAACACAGCATTACTAGGAACTCAAATCCGTATGTGTTGAAATGTGGTCTTGGTATACTGTAGCCGCGATATATTTGAAATCTATTGACACTGAAAAGAGCCGTTAACTTATTCCTTTTAAATAAGACAAAACGAAAAGACCCATGCAAAAGAATGTATTAAGCAAACACAACGAACATTATCGTGGGTATGTAGATGGCAAGACCTGTTAGAGCACTAGCATGGGGTCCCGGTCCATGCGCATACCCTAATGCGGGGTATAAACAAGGGCCAGGACCCCAAGCTATTTAGAGCCCAAGATTTGTACCTGTGCATTCTCCAAAGCCGCATTATAACAATACCACTGTTGACAGACATGACCTGTAAACTGTTTTACTAAAACTCGATACACAAGTACATTGTTGCTGGAAATATCAAATATTTCCTTAACGAAACAAAATCAGTAGGATTCTATTGTGCATATTCATTCATGTAAACGGGACTACCTAGTCCGATTGATCCAAACGGAGATATTTCGTTCAACACAACAGTGTTACAGCTTAGATCGTCCGAGTAAGGAACAGCCCAGACTTCCAGGGTTGCGTGAAAGTCTCAATACGAATTACGTGTTATTACCGCCGTCTCGAAAATAAATATAGAATAAAGTAATGACATCCCAAGAGAGTCTTCGTGTTAGTTCATCACAAAATATTAGCACATTTCTCAATAGTGATGTCTCTAAGCGGTCCTTCCAAAGACATATTTTTTTCATAATTGAATGTAAATAGAAAACATTAGATGTAAAGTCGTTAACTCTTTACCACCAACAGACGATACGTATTTAATGCAGACGACTTTATTAAAGCTTCGTAAAAATGTGAAAACCTTTCAGTTCTCCTGTTGTGATTGGTGAATGGATGAAAAAGTATTGTGGCAAAAAGAGAAATTGCTTGTAACAAACGTCGTCTGCTGCAAGACGAAACATGTGGCATTAGGTTGTAATGTGTTAAATCTAATTTTGCGTCATTTGTTGGGTTTTGTTGTTGTTGTTGTAGTGTACGTCAGAACGTCTGTTTATGCTGAAATTACATTGCTGAGTCTGCTGATACTAAATGAATATCTTCAGAACACACATAATTTAGAATGAAATGGCATCGCCTCCATAGCAAAGTAAAAATCTAATTTGGACGCACCGAAAAACCGCAATTCAATCAATTGAGCATTTCCCGAAAAATTGGAACTATATGTACGGCCCTTTTAAGGTAAAAGGACACATGTCCTCCCTCATTCTTTAAAATTAAGTTCACTAACCTGTTATTGAATGCTATGGTTCATTTGGGACATATTGCGAGGTCTCCATGAAACATTTAAGAATAAATGTCTGTGGAAAGTACTGTGAAACGATCTATTTTCTTGAAAAAGATTGAATCTGGTCATACGTAATTGAAACATTTCCGCCTCATAACATATGATTTTGTTCCCATTTCTTTAAATTACCACACCAAGAAAATACGTTGTATACTTTCCATACAAAAGGTTGATAAAAATCTAAAACAGGCCATACATTTCCAATTCAGCAGAAACCTCCTACCGAACAACCTTGCCCAAATAGCGGTGTTTGTCAATGTTCCAAAGAGGAAATTATAACGGGAGACATTTCAGATATTTCCTTTCTTATCTTAGTAGAAAGGGTTGTGGCATAAAAGATAAATCGCTTTGGAAATGTGATGCTTTTATCATATATCCGCATACGACGTTTTTCTAAACCCTACTATAGAACCTTCTTGGCGAGACGATTCTAATAAATGTCAACAAAGTAGGATTTGTTTGTCCGTATTCTCTTTATCTTTATTTCTTTTTAAATACTTCGTGTACAACAGTTGTTCTTCTTGTAACTTTTGTCGTAGTTCCTGTTCCTTTGTTTTTGTTAATATTGACCTTCTTCTTTTTGCTCTTTTCCTATTTTCGTAGTCGTGTTCTTTTTCGTCGTCTTCTTTTTGTTTATTGTGCCTGTTCTTGTTCATGTTCTTCGTGTTTTTTCTTTCTTCTTCTTCTCTTCTTTTTTGTTCCCGATCTTCCTTTTCATCTCCGTTCTCATGTTCATCTTTTTCTTCTTTTTCTTCTTCTTCATCGAGAAAATTGATAGTGATCAAGTAATGACCAATGACTCTCTAAGCCAAAATCGTTTCGTTTTTTTTCGTATGACATTATGAACAACGCTTCTGATGT
>OX401404.1:29918247-30003247 GCA_947846245.1 Cerastoderma edule | reverse complement strand
TTAAATGGGGATTTACATCGCGTCAACATTACTTCAGTTATGTTGCGATATCCGAATTTTATTGATAGAGGAAGACCCCTATATTCGACTGCCCATCTGGGCCGGTCAAGCCAAGTAAAACAATTGATATTCCCTAAGTCAGTCGGGAGACTATCTTTCATGAAACATCCAAATGCCCTCACGTGGGTTTGAACCCACGCCGAGAAGGGTCATGGGATTTCAAGGTCGGTACTCTGAAAACACAATTACCTGTTCAAAATGTACCTTGTTTAAGGTTATATGTATCGGTTTAATCCTTTACATTGCAAAATGTAATGATATTAAAAAATATTCTTCTTATAGGACAGAAAAAATCGTAGGAAAAGAAGAAATTGCTCTTGACGAGCAATTTCTACTTTTCCCACAATATTTTCAAGAGTCTTCTGCACCAAACTGGTCAAATGTCGTCTGTCTGTCTGTCTGTCTGTCTGTCTGTCTGTCTGTCTGTCTGTCTGTCTGTCTGTCTGTCTGTTTGGTAATGGGTTAAGGTTGTATGTACAATGTATAAGCAGATGCCATCAAATGTTTGTTTAATATTCCAAGGACACACCTATCGTTCATTCGATTTTCGTGGATTGGAGTAAAACGTCACATTCAACGGTATTTCAGTTTTATCACAACAGTCGGTTTTCTTTGCAATGTTCCCGATTTTCTTTACAAGTTTTACAAGTATTATTTTCTTTCCAAGCTATTAACTGATTCCTCCAAACAAAGTCATTCCTCCGCAGTGGTTAAAGTGTGCTTTTTTGAGTCACGACAACTTCATTAAAAGTAGGAAAGGACATTGCAATCCGATTTTTTAATTCGATCCCTTTATTTCTGGTCGGGATCCCTTCCTTTTTGGCTAGATGGACCATTCAAGTATGAACAATCCGAATACCGCGTTCTTTTTTGTACCCTTGGCAAATAAGCGAGTGACAGTTAATTAATATATCAGAAACGACTATTCATTCTTTGATACATGACCCTAGTCCGGTTGTACGCACTGGTTAGGAGTCTTTCTCAGAAAGGTCGCGTAACTTTACGTATAAGGTTAGAAAAATGTTGTTAAAATCCTGAAATCTCAAAGGCAACTTTGTTTTTGTGATTGAAAAATAGACATGCGTTTTAAAGTACGATAAAGCGTTTATTGTTCGGACTCATGTTACGTTCATGATTTTTAAATAATGCTTTTCTGACGTATTCTTCATTTTATTTCTACATTAACGAAGAATATAGATCATACAAGTCTTTTTGAGACGGTCCCTTAGACTAAAGGCTTTCTCACTAATGGCTGGCATCAATGTCGTGTCCATGTAATAAATGTTGAAAGTGTCTGCTAAAATGAAAACCACAGATTGGACCAAATGGTAATATATATGTCTTTATTTAAAAAAGACCAATGGAAACGAGGATCTCGGTCATATTGCGAGTTATTTAAGGAACAAAAGAGTGTTACACAACTTGTGACTTGTTCTTAGTATATATCAAGGCCCCAAAAGGGTATCTTCCCACTTAGACTTTTTTTTTAAATCATGCAGTTTTCCTTAAAATTCTAAGTAACTTTAGCTTTTTGGTTTCCCAATTTAGCAATTTCATCGATAAAATGTCTCAAAATCAAAAGAGCAATGCCTCTTCCCAAATAAAGGGCAAAAGGCCCTGTCATAATACAATGATTTCACGATGTATTCACCAATCCCTCCCACACCGTAACTCCCATTTCCATTGAATAAACGCTATTTCTGATTTGGATTTCAATCACGTACGGTACAAACTGTGAACAAAGAGAATGTTTCCATTATAAACCCATTATTTTCTTGTTCTTTTCTTCAGGCTGCCAACTTGACACCTGAACAAATAGCAGGTAAGTCAGAAACCGTTAGGCATTTATGAAATAAACCTTTCGATCAACCCTTCTTTTTACACACTCACTCTTAGTCGGTTCAGTAGGACGGTATCTTCGCGATTGTCTCATTTTTGGGCAGAGAAAAACGGAATAACTCCATTATATTGCTGCGAGAGTAGGGTAAATGAAAATGTACTTATAATAGAGCAGGTTTCAAGTTGTGAAAATCAAAACTGAGTCTCTCCATAATACAGACGACCAAAATAGTTCTTAAACGAAAGACATGTATCTCTTTACCACCTTGCCTACGTAGAAACCATTACGACGAAAGGAGAAATAAATTACTGTTTTCTGGATTCTTTTCCTGCAAATGTGTCAACAAGGGTGGTGAAATGGGGTAAAGGGGTGAAACTCTAGATGTGAGACAATCTAGAAAAATAAACGAATAGAACGTACAAAGTCGCTTTTTATAAAGCTAAAGCATTTTTGGTCAAATAAACAAATGTGTATTCGGTCGTAATTATTATCTTGCTTGCTCTCTAGAATCGCATTGTAGGAAAAGGTGTTCCAGGCGAACAGATTTTAGACTTCCTTCTTACAAAATCAAAGTTAAACCAACTAGTTTTCATCTCGATCATCCAGAAGTATAGTATTAATGTACAATCTTAGCGTAGTTGCAATAGAAATGGAAAATGAAAGGAAAAATAACTGGTTAACACCGAGTAATCCAGTACCCAATCCCCATTAAGTGCTATTTGTTTTATCTACTGTTACTGAGTTCCCTTTGGCAAAGGACTCCTTTCTAGCCTTGAACTGTGCGATCATACAGGAAGCAATGTTGCGCGTAAATTCTTCCCGTGATATAAATTCTATTGAACGGTGATAAAAACGGGGTAAAACGGAGAAAAGAACATACAAACTGTTTCAGTCCTCGACTGTGTACTATTGGCAAATATTAACCCTTTACGAAACGCCAAATTTTCGCATACCAAATTGAAAGAGTTTGCAGACGACATTTCAAAATGTGATAAAGTTGGGAAGTAATCTTCCGATAAAGTAGAAGAAATTGTGGGAAAAGGAGACATTGCTCGTCACGAGCAATGTCTCCTTTTCCCACAGTGTATTCCAGAGTCGTCTGCTACAAAGTGGTTAAGTGTCGTTATTGTTTGGTAATAGGTTAAGCGATTGGAAGGTAATGAATGGAATAGATTGCTATTGTGTGAGTAACTAGAAGAGTACGCTTTGATTAACACAATATGTTGGGCGAGACCGCCTTATCTCTGTTTTCCTATATACGCAGTAATACAAACAAATCATATTTGACGGAACAGTTCTTGGAATCAAAGATTTGATTAATAACACACACGCACATCCATATATCTGTCTATCAGTATAAAGGCCCGAATTACTGAACATTCTTCATGTGTAACCTGATTCGTATTAACGTGTATTTGTTTACTGGGCTTCGGTCGACCATAAATATTTTCATGGAGTTTTTAAACAATGGGTAATTGATGAATTTAGACAAAAGTTGATAAGTTCATTAGATGCTTCTACTGTGCTTATTACGTACAAATTTGTAAAAAGTACCTTTGGTATAGATCAGTATCTTAATATATTACCCTATAAATGGGGAATTTATATTTCAAAATTCCGACTTTCTTCTCACCATCTTAGAATTGAAACTGGGCGATATGGTCCGAATAGGGTAGAAAGATCTGAACGGCGTTGTTTGATATGTAATAATATTAATGAAATAGAGGACGAGTTCCATTTTTAACTTATTTGTCCTTTATATGCAGAAATTAGACATAGATATTTAAAAAGATATTTTTATATATGACCGAATATGTACAAAATCATACAACTTTTAAATGTCAATATTAGACAAATTCTTATCAGTTTGGCAAAGTTTATAAAGGAAGCATTTACATTAAGAGCTAGTGGTATGAACAGCATTGAGGCATCAACAATACAGGGTATAGTTTTATAATGTTTATCGCACTATGCGGAGTAACTCTTCCATTAGCTAAATATAATACAGTATAATTTTTTGGGGTATTTTGATAGTTCAAAAGTGAATACGATGAAATCACTTTTTATGATATTATATGTACTTTATATTATTGTTCAGTTGTATTCATATTTGTGACAAAAAACTGTATAGTTTACGTCTTGAATAAAATATTGTCATTGTCATTGTCATTGGCAATGTGTTGGTTTAGGGATACGAGAGTCGTGGGTTCGCTTCTCAGAAACGGAGTCCGCCTGGTGACTTTTTCTTATCAATCTTTGGTTCTATAGTTATTAATCTATGGTTATATGTTAAATTATAACATATGATTTATAAAGTCGTTGAGGCAGTATTAATTTTGGCATCCTTTAAAGGCAATGCCTGGTGCTTGATTAGTCCCTCACGGAATATAGGAATATTATTTGTAAACAAAGGCCTCCGACCTAAAATACAAAATAGCATATAAACAAATTAAGTTGTGTTTAGTTCCTACATCTATTGAAGTAAATCATACTATGAGAAAAAGGATGAATATGATATGTTGTCTCTGTGTGATAAGACAGGCATAGGTTTAAACATTTTCCTTGGTAGAACGTTTCGCAAAACATAAAGTGCACCAACGAGTGTGATGAAACTGAAAAACTGCTAAGAGCAGGCATAAAACTCTCACTAGAAACCAACTATGACGTCACCCCACTTCAAAAATTATCAATCAACCCATTACCAAACAATAACAACATTTAACCACTTTGTTGCAGACGACTCTGGGAAACATTGTGGGAAAAGGAGAAATTGCTCGAAGCGAGCAATTATTTCCTTTCCCCACAATGTTTTCTGCCCTATCACAAGATCTATTTTCCAATTTGATCACAATTTGAAATGTTGTCTGCAAACTCTTTCAATTCAGGAAAGTCGAAAGCTTGGCGTTTGGTAAAGGGTTAAGGACAATTTCTGTTGTAGCTCGGACGTCTCTAGTGACGTTCCTTTGAGAGATCGAGATACAAAGAGTTGGGTTTATGACCTTTATATTCATTGCATTTCCGAACAGAATTACTGCGGTTTATTGCTTATGCATCTTATCAGGCGAACCAATTTCGTCTTATAGTCAGTTGTGCTGGTGAAATCTTGATGTATCAAGATATAGAATAAATGAGAATTTTGTGCCGGTGAAATCTTTTCGTATCGAGATAAAGAATAAGTGAGAGATTTCTCCACGAAACACATATATTGATCTACATGATGAATGCTTTTAAATAAACTCGCATTCGGTCTATTTTCTTCTTCGTCTCTATTTAATTGTATTCTATAGATAGAAAACGGTGATGACAATTTAGCTTTCAAGAGTTGTTTTTTGTCTGTTGAGTATTTTTCCTTTATCTAAAACAGATCTTTTACTGGCCGGTTGTCTTGGTCCGATATCACATTGTATTTCAAAACTATACTCACCCACGATATTTGCAGGTGGGTTCAAATGATTATCGAAAGCCTTTGTAAGCATTGCCCCAATGTTAGCATTTAATAGCTTAATGCAGCTTTCAACAATAATTCATTAGATCGCAGGTCAGTGTATCTTACTATGAGGCAGGTATACCTAATTTCCTTAATAGTTCAGAAGAATATGTTTTCCAATCTGACTTCTTTCCCAAATGAACATAGTTGATCTGCGTTAAGAGACGACCAACACATTTAAACCAAAAGATTCTATAGTAAGCCTGTGGTCAATACTACGTAACATACCTTAAGAGTTTCAACCCTCGCATGAAAAATCCGAATATCATTTTCACAAAGTCGTTTGCTACTCCAACAATCAAAAGAATATTCACAAAATTATTTCAGATATCGAGAGATATTCTTATTTTCTTTCAAACAACCACTCTCCTATGACGTTACCTTATTTATTGCGATCACAACAAAGGCTCTTACTACAAAATTGACTCAGTTTTGGGGCCAATTAACCCATTACCAAACAATAACGACATTTAAACACTTTGTTGCAGACGACTCTGGAAAGCATTCTGGGAGAAGCAGAAATTGCTCGTAAAGAGCAATTTCTCCTTTTCCCATAATGTTTTCTGTCCTATCAGAAAGGTTTTTTAATATTACATCACCTTTTGAAATATCATCTGCAAACTCTTTCAATTTGGGACAGTCGAAAATTTGGCGTTTGGTACAGGGCTAATACAGGGCGTTCACCTCCCTTTGATCGAGACCCCAAGTAAGACTGCAACATATTTACCATTACAGAGTTCAGAGAGGCGTTTAAGATTTTCGACAAGGATGGTGACGGGACCATCTCGACCAAAGAGCTTGGTATCGTGATGCGATCCCTCGGCGAGACCAAGTCCGATGAGGAGCTGGAGGACATGATTGCCGAGGTGGATGTGGATGGTAATCTACTCATTATTTCTGTGTATTACTGTTTCAATAAGGATGGGAACGAATAATCGAATATTCTGATATTCGATTTTAGGTCCGAATATTCTAAACAGTAATTACTATTCAAACATTCTTTTTTATCCGGATATTAGAATCCTGAATTACTATTCGAATATTCGATCTCTCACCCGAATATTCGAATACCGAATTACTTTTCGAAAATTTGGTTTTATTGAGCCAATATTGCTGTACATTATTAAATTACTTCTACACTATTTGTACATTTAAAACAGTGCTTATAAAGATGGTGTTTCATCGGACTTCTGTGGAGAACGTTTTATAACGATTCAGTTAATGAATAAGAAAGGAGTGAGCGGAGAAAATGAGTTATGCGGAAACCTTATCACACGGATAGATATTTAGATTGTCCTTTAGAATGCAGGGTAATCTTTTAGAATAGATTTCGGTGTCGTCTTCTATCAAAAACTTCCAATATATGGTTAGTCAGTTGAGAAAATATACTCAATGTAGCAAACAGCGAAGATCGCAGGCAAGCCGCCAAGAAAAGTTTTCTTGGCGGCTCGCCTTGATCCAACCTGTTTGCATAAGCATGAATTCGGTTCCAGCACTATAATGGTTATTATTGGAAACAATCTCCTTCCTGACTTGCGTAATGCTAATGGCTCTATCAAGCTTGACCAGTCTTAATGGCTTTTCGATGCCAATGGTTATATCACAACACCATAAACCGAACATAGGTAACTTAACTAAGACACCCGTATAGCAGTAAATAATTGTCACATTGACATATATAAACATATACACGATGTTACCTTATATATTAAGAAATCCTTCACGCCCCATATCTAGGTAACTTTCAAATGTCTTAAAAGTCCAAAAGTATTTTCCTAGTTAAAGTGCATAAACTAAGATAGCTCGAAAGCTCTTCGCACAATATCTATATAAAGTGCTTAAAGTAAAATAACTTTCAAGAACGCCTTTACCAACACTGTCTAAGTAACATGTAAATATTTAGATAACTCAAAACCCTTTCCCGTGCCTTTAGGTAACGGTGAGATCGATTTCGAGGAGTACCTAGAGATGATGGCGAAACAGATGTGTTACACGGGGTCCGAGGAGCAGATCCGAGAAGCGTTTAAGGTATTCGACAAGGAGAGCAAGGGCTACCTGACATCAGACGAACTGCGCCACATCATGACGAATCTGGGAGAGAAACTGGGTGATGAGGAGGTGGATGAGATGTTACAGATCGTCGATAAGGATAGGGATGGGCATATCGATTATGAGGGTAAATATTGGTTGATTGATTGATTGATTGATTAATTAATTGCTTAATTGGTTGACTTATTAGTTTAGTTTATACTGATTTATTTTACACCGATTGTGAAACAAGTTTTTACAACTAAGATTAATCACTCTCGATTCTGCTTCCTTGATATATAACCAGTACTCGCGCCGTATGTAGGTTAATGAAATGTCGCAAGGGTATCCCGCTACTCACGGGATTCGAACCCACTTATTGACCAATCATTCCATTGTTCTGGTTACCGTACATATACCAAACAGCCCATAAATAACAGACAACCCATAGTGGGCTTAGAAAAGATCGACATTATAACATTACACAAACAGACGATTATGATCGAATATGCTATTGTGTAAGGAAGATAATCGCACTACATACCCTTTGATGAGCCTATACCAGATATATCATTTTCAATTCTTTAGCTTGTTATGCCGATTTAACCAATCACCAAACAATAACGACATTTGAGCACTTTGTTCCAGACGATTCAGGAAAACATTTTCGGAAAAGGAAAAATTGCTCTTAACGAACAATTTCTCCTTTTCCCACAATGTTTTCTGACCAATCAAGGGGCTTATTTTTCAATTTCATCACATTTTGAATCGTCGTCTGCAAACTCTTTCAATTTGAGACAGTCGAAAATGTGTTGTTTGATAAAGGGTTAAAGATAAATTTCGAATCTGTCACACGTACAGAGAAATGAAAATGCATACATTTGAACTTAAGCGATATAGATGAAGCATAGTCAAGAGTCACAATTTATTTGTTCTGCTTTAAAAAATGGTTAGGTTTTGTTTCACGATTTATTTTTTTACGTAAAATATAGAGTTTATCCATTGTGTTTTACGGGTAAACTTTGAAGATATATTTGTAGCAGCACAACATTGGGTCGTTAGGACAATTTACACATGATATGCAAATGGTGCATTCTGCACAGTTAATGATAATTTCATCAATAAACCAGGCAGTGTTTCATCGACGTGTTTTTCATTTTGAAATAAAATCAAAACTCTTTCCATTTCCATCTGTAACAAATTAGACAGAAAAAATAAAATGAAAAAATCCACCCTAGTTTAGATTCGTATATTTAAAGATGTCCTTTCTTACTTTCTTGCAGAATTCACGAGAATGTTAGCAAGCGTTTAGACAACTTTAACAGACCAGCCCGTCGTATCTTCTCATAGAACGTCTTCCAGCGTATCCCTGCATTTATACAAGAAACACCTTCGTATAATTGTGCTGAAAAAGAAAAACTTATTATTCATATTGAATGTCGATCGAGTTAAGACATCCCTTATCGTGTGGTTTGGTCGTCCATGTATGCTTGTGGAGTTCTTGGAATTTGAATGGTGAACACAAAATAACTGATTTCCGCCTCTTTCATGGCCCATTTTCTATTCATTATACAACCCATCCCGCTTGCCCGCCCGCTCTACTACCGTTTAACAAAGAAAGGCAACTGAAATAATGAAAGGAATAACACATCATGCCAGAATTATTAAGGCCATGGCTTTCACTCTTCTCAGCTTTTGAAAAAAGGGTGAACATTTGGTATCAGTGTTAACTCTTTAACACCAGCAGACGACCTTTTTTAATTGAAGCATACGACTTTGGAAAAGCTTTGTAAACATGTGATAACCCTTTCAGTTCTGCTGATGTGATATCTGAATAGATTGAAAAAGCCTTGTGGCAAAAGGAGAAATTGCTTTTTACCACAATGCTTTCTGTTGCAAAACGAAAAAAGTGGCAAGACGTGGCTTTAGGTGTTAATGTATCAAAGGGGAATCCAGTGACAAGAGACCTGAAACCAGGGTACATGTTCTCAAAAACCCTTCTGAGAAGAGAACAGTCCCACAATTGGTCATTCTACGAGTTGTCCAAGTCTAGTGACCAATCACAAACCAAAGTAATGATTTCTTTATCACCCTTGTTTGTTTGATAACATATGTGATATTTATTCTTGAGTCAACAGCGTGTTAATCGACTGCTTGAGAAACGACATTTATATGAATTTTGTGTGATTGTTCGCCTTTGTGATTAATTGCCTGACTAACTCACCTCTGTCAGGTCGAGAAACCACCAAAGAAGTTTTCAAATGTGTTCGAAACCCCTTTGAAAATTTCTACAAACTTTGTTAGCGTTGTAATGTCCGAAATATTGCGAGGTTATTAGATATGGTTTACACTAAGATAGTATACGTTCGAACCCCTTTTAATCTATGCATTTATTTAAAACGATCGATTATGACTGCAACTGTAACTCTATATGTATTATCTTGTTGTCTTTATATTATAACTTTTTTAAAAAGCGGGAGAACACTCGCAAATGAAAGCGCACTATTAATCATACATTTATAAGTAACTAATCGTTTTGTATAAGTAGATATCTCAAACATTGTTTAATTTGTAAATAAACCTGACTTCATATTTTTTAATAGTTGTTTTGAGTTTTAATTTCTTAGCATCTGTCCTATAATACAAACATAGGCCTAAATCTAATAAGATTCCACTGGCATCCTTGGTACGTCTGTTTAAGGCAATTACGAACCAGCTGGTAATTTTGAAAATATGTAGGAAATATGATGAGTCAAGGATTCACTTGGTGTTAATCCTCTCATTCCATAATACCACCGCTCCAAATAATACATGTTTGCTCTGGACGTCTTCAGAAACAACTGTGACAAATGGATGAGTTACTCCTGATGAACGAGCCATACATTTTTTTAATAAAAGTGGCTTTCAGTGATCAACCAAATCGTGCTTGTAATCTGATGTGTGTCGCCGGTTGATGCTTTCAATTTGGACCGGTTACAAATTATTACTATATGGGGACAATTTTAATGCCTATCGACTGCTGGGTGATATGTGTTATGACCGTTCGTCCTGTTTCACTACCTTTTGTGGTATTCATGGAATTAAGTATTTTTAGAGTTTCATCATTCGCTTAAAAAATGTTTCTCTTAAGAAATAGCTAAAGAATATCGTTTAGTCTCTATAATGGGAGACCATTTCAATCATTGTGCGCACATTGGAATATGAGTTGTCTCCCATTATTCCCGAAATGCTGATCTAAGACAACAATCGTTGCCGAATACGGAATACACAAACTGTTGAGGCGGACTTCCGTGGCACTTGGACTTTGTAAAGTTCGCAAAACATTTATGCAAATTAGGGAACATGCTTGTATATGAATTGACAACGCAACTGATTAGTGGACAACAGTGTTTTCACTGATCGGTTGTGTTTGTGTTTTCAAAAGGTTTATTTGCTCGGTTCGTTGCACATAGGTTGCAGTGGTGGGATTAAAACTTCTGCATCTATCAGAGTTGCCTTTCCCAATTAATTTCCATGGTCCGAGACTCGGGACTAGTATTCTCGGAGGAGTAAATAATGTGACGTTCTCGGAATGGTAATGTACATTAGTGAACTTAATGCATTGTTATAGAGAACATGCTGGTATAAAGGTAGACAAGACAACTTAAGGGATCAATGCAAGGCTATAGTATGTGCTTCATAAACATGAAGCACGTACTATAGTCTTGCATTGGACCCTCGAACTAATCAGTGGACGACAGTGTTTATCACTTATCGGACGTGTTTGTGTCTTATAGAGGTTTATGTGCTCGGTTCGTTACGAAGCACATTACAATGTTCCTCTCTGCAAGGTTTTATATCTGTGTAGCGCTAGGTCTAAATGTCCAAGGGAAGCGTTGCCTTCTGGTTGAATAATGAGTCCCGATGGTTCAAACCATCTTGATCGTCAATTATGGGCAGCCATTATGTTCCATGTATCCGAAGAAGCAAAAATATTCAAAACAGGTAAAGAATATCGAGATGAAAAAGCAACTTTTTTCCATATATACGACACATTTCATCAAGCAATTGTCACTCATTCAAAGATCCCATGCTCCTGGCTTAAAGTAGAATACACATAATCCGTTATTTGGAAACTCATTCTTTTGGAGATCATGCTCGTTATACGTCGGTCGAGTCCGGGACTACTCGGTGTAAAGCGAATATTAGATTAATGTTATTCATTTTACATCGATTGTGAAACAAGTTCTTACATATCACAAATTGGATTAAACACTTTCGCGTCTGCTTTAATGATACATAACCAGTACTCGCACTGAATATGGATTAATGATAGGTCGCAAGGCAGATCCCGCTACTCACAGGATTCGAACCCACGACCCTTGTGTCCAGAAGATGACGCTCTACCCCTGGACCAATGTGCCCCACGAATGAATAGAGTTCCGGCCCAGACCGATGTATACCGAGAAAGACCGAGCTATTAAACAACGAACGAACAAGGGGATTTCAAAATGACGAATAATGGGTATTCTATTTCAATATGATGATGACGACACCTGCCCCGCCCCCAACTGTAAATCCTAGATCCGCATTAGGAGGCGACACTATAGCCTGGACCACTGTCCTTCATCATTCTTTATAACGACAGGTTAATATTGAGATGTATCGACTTCAAACGATTCTTAAAAAGACGTGGTGAAAGGAAACATCTCTTACAAATGCAGGCAGTTTTGTGTTTTTGTAACAACATATTCTTTCATTTTTCTATCAAACGGATGTGAACATGTGGGGATTGAATGAATTCGTTTTTTAAAAAAAAAACACCGGCTAAAAGAAGTGAAGGGGTCCGGATCAGTCTTATGAGTGGGTATACCTGTAGGCTTGTCCGGAACTGTGCAATGTTTGCCAACACAGAGCCGTTTAGGCCCGCTCTTTGTAGCGTCGTAACTCACCGTAAAACAGCTGATATAGCAACCTGGGTTATTTATAGGCGAAAACAAAGTTATTTTTAAACACACGATACGGCCTATGCCACTGTAAACTGTGTCACGGTGTGTAGTTAAACCGTACGTGTGTTTAAAGGCCCTAAGGCTGTAGGATACGAAATACATGCGAATATGGTAAGTTAATTGTTTCTGTGAAAATTGTGTTCTGTTTCTAAACTTCGATGATTATTTGTTTTTGTTGGTTTAACACGTTAATTGGATATGATGCAATATGTGTCGTATGCATCGTTCATAAACATTACATCTGTCACAAGCAATGTAACGGCTTATTGAATGAGATAAAGTCATACAGTAACAATAAGGAGCGAAATGTGTTTACACCTTACTTGATTGTGCTGTATTTTATTGAAGATATGTAAATTGTTGCTTAAAATGCCGACTTCGCAACATGTGTCCCGTAGTCTAAATGTTAATGTTATTTTTTTTTTAACAACAGATAACTTAGTCAATTGAAATATGAGTTTAACAAATAAGAAAATACAGGTGTATGCCTACACGTAACGAGCAATATTAAATTATTAATATTGACTTATTAATTAATTGGACAACTGAAAAATAAAACGCAATATAATCACTTTACATACTTTATGATGATGACCATTGTTTCAGTTATGTCACACAGGCCAACGTAACTCATCATCCAGTCTTCCCTTATACCCGATAATAAATCTTTGGTTTTACCAATGTCGATGACACAATTATTGGGTGATTACAAACGTTAAAGTCGTACAGTGTAGGCTAAATTAGACTCTACTTTACGCCGGAAATAACATTGACCGGTGATTGAGATTCGAACTTGGGACCCCTGTATTACTCATCGGAGTCGGTGCCGACTTACACAATATGTACACGAACTATACATTATAGTATCACTATGTAAACGCCCTAAACGGCTATGCGGCCGTTTTAATGAATAACCAATGTAAATAATGTTACTCTAGCAGTGTTAATTTTTGGCCCAAAAAATCTATAGAAAAACCCATTGGTTTTTAAGTTTTGGTAAAAAAAGCCCATTGATTTATTTTAGAAAAAAAAAAAAAATCACTGACTCTAGTCCGAACGAATAGCGGGCGAGTAATAATCTAGATCAAAGACCTAATAAACACAGTGTTTATTAGGTCTTTGTGTTAATTATTTGCAATAGTCGTCCTAGACCTTTACTGAGAAAGCCGTCGGCTGTGAATACAGGTATGCTGTACAGGTGGGCCACGTTGTATGTAAATATACTTGAGTAATACTCGCTAGTACATGTACAATGACTTACGCTGTACAAGTGAACGTGTGTAAATAAAACGTTTATCTTGACCCGAAACATTTCTAGCAGACGACATAAATGCTATACAATAACGCACCCACGTTTTAACAGATGAAAAGATGCAGTTGAAAGAAAGAAAAACTTTGATGGTACATTGCGAGTAATATGCAAATATGAACTATGCGACAAATTAGGCCCCTAGTCTAACGTCATTATAAGAAGTAAGATGAGGATAAAACGATTCTTACTTGAATAAATTATCTTTCAACTATTTCTGTATCACCCAAATACAACTTTGAAATCGATTGCACAAAGCCATGTACTTTGAGAAAATGCGTTTCAGTGTTTCTTTTTTCTCTTTTAGTCGGTAAAAACTATAACCATCCTGTAAATGATAAGCATTTAGAATATGATTCTCTACTTTCTGTTGTGCTCGACGAATGGCGATCCATTATTGCATGTTACAAATGACGCATTAGAGAAAACGCATATACATGAATAGGGTAATGGTCGTTCAGTTTTAATGGTGTTCGCGTCGTTAATCACTGCGCATGTAGCTTTCCCTGGGGCGATTTGATACATGAACAGAAAAAAAAAATGAACAGACTTTTATTTACACTTGTACAACGCTCATAAGCTACAACACATATAGATTACAAACTTATGACTGCATGACAAACACATATGGTTTGTTACATATATTTATTATTTATACAAAACACACATTTATGTTGTGATCTATGAAAACATTTACGGATATATGACATGTAGCTTTTAAATCACGATAACCGGTCGCAACGCCATAATACACATGGAGGGTTTGTCGAAAATGTTTATGCATAGTAGTCTTCATGGGCAGGTGAAGGATGCACATCTGTACCGGGGGCCCGTTTTACTAAACAACTTACGGAAAATATGTGCGTAAGTCATAATTGATAAACATGGATAGTATCTTCAATGAAAGTACAATGTTGCAATGTGACACGTCATTGGAAGCGTCTCGGAGAGACGATTTCAATGATGTGTTACTTTGCAATATTGCTTTGCCAAATATTGAAATAAAAGAACTTGCTGTTTTAGACTTACGCAAATCTTAAGCGTAAACTGTTTAGTAAAACGGGCCCCTGTACCGGGACATCTTGGTAACGTTTAAAATCAAATTACTTTGGTCTTACAGAAACTACTCGCGCAAACCAAAAACGATATATGCATGGGAACTAATTTTAACAGGGACCTGTCCAACAAAGATTCGTACGATAGATTTCCTCGAAAATGTAAATATAGAGAAGAGCACTTCAGAAAAGCATCAACGTAGACGCGATCATGGGTCCTACCTCTGAAATAGTTATCTTTTTCATTTATAAAAAATATCTTTGAAAGATTCAAGGGTTACGAGGATTTTTTAATCTTAGACGTAAAGTAACGAATGTTTTTAAGACATGTCCCATTACAATGTTATTATGTTATATAAATATCATTATATACAATTTTAATGACTTGTAACTGTTACATTGGGATATTGCCTTTCTTGATTTTGAAACAAGATGGGGGGGGGGGGGTGCTGTCTTTGACTTTTTAGACTTTTTAAACAAAGTCATAGCAACTTACGAAAAGTAAAACACTACCCGCAGACTCTGTTATCATATATATTTTCTTATTTTATAGGTTGATAGATTAACGGATAAGCAAGTGAAAGGTAAGAACTGTACGCCCTGTTCTTGTGAAGGTGGTCGTATCTTGAACGGTGTTAGATTCTACGGAGAAATCCAACATAAAAGTATTTTCGACAATGTATGTAAAAGTCGGTGAGCCACGTGCTAAGATTGTTCACAACTCGAAAAAGACTCACGTCTTCATAAATCAATTTTACAAACGTATTCTTTTTAGAAATTGAATGCTAATGTTACAATTGTCTTCTATTAATTTTGACATAATTCTATATGGGGAAATGAGTTAAGAAAACATACGCACAAAGGCGTAACCTTTTGTTTTTAATTTCTTTTGAAATAATATGATGCCGTCCAAATCATCCGTTTCTATTAGCCATAAATGACTGTAGAAATGTTAGTAAAGCTTAATTAACTTTAAAAACCTCCATTTTCAACAATCAGTTACATTGCGTCGTGCCAAGTATCAAAAGCCAGTACGCATTCTATGACGTTGAACTAGCCTTTTAGTGTTTATAATGTCCCCTTCACCTAGAGCGCAAAATATAGTGTAGCACAATTTCCTTCGTTATTTTAAACGACCATGCAGGAAATCGTGCCATCAAACCCCAAATGCAAGGTGGACACTACCTTTGTGCTACTGTCGTATTTGTGCGCACACCACATAGAAGCATAACAAAATTTATGCTGTTAGGATCAACTCTGATTGTATCATTCCTTGCTTTGCCCGATGGAGAATGTGTTTTCTAGCTTCATCTTTACATTAAAGATAACCGTGTTTATTTCTGATAGTAACTACCGATATCAAGATGTAATTCCTCCGCAATATATTTAATTCTTAGGACTCAGAGATCCAGTCACTTCCCAATGAATCGCCGACCCTGTTGGCTTTCTTTACGCAAACCTTGCAACAGTTCAGGGCGGTGCGTCAAAGGTTAATGGCTATACTGCTGAATATTGTGCATTTCGATGAATTGTATGCTATATTTCAGGATTGATATGTTTCGCTAAGATAATCAAATATGGTATGAGCTTAATGAAATTCACAGAATTGAATTGTTTTAGGACAGCATTAATGTATTTGCCGACGTTGACCCTATCAATTTATAACAAGAGGTGAATATCAAGATTTCAATGCAAGACTTTAGTAAGTACAGTAGATTCTCTATAAATCGAAGTTCAAGGGACCATATGAAAGTCTCCGATACACAGAGAGAGTTGGACGTATAGATGTCTGAAATATTAAAACATAGAAATGAAAAGCATATAATTCAGGACTCCGTATTTACGTCGACGTAGAGAGGAATGAATTCGAGGAGTTCGTGTTATAGATAATCTACTGAACGTTTTTAAAGGACATGCATCGAACCCTTCATATGCTTTATCAGTATCTGACTTGGGTTCACAGAGATGTTGCATGTTTTCAGGATATCGTGCAGTGTTTGATGAGAACAAGAACGAAAACAATGAGGTGGAGTACCGATATCTGGAAAGGATGTTGAACAAACTTGGGTTCGACCCGACCGCTCAGCAAATGGAAGAAGTTTTCGAGGATCTGGACATATACTGTAGGTTATGATATCATTGGATTATTGTTTTCTTTATTCTTTAGTCTCGCAACTCGGGTTTTCAATTTTATTGTGATACCCGACCCAAAAGTGATAAAAGTGCTATTTGATTTACATCAAGTAAACTTACACCCAATGAATCTTTTCGGCTCCTCTCAAATGGCAACAATATGATATCAGTTTTCATTTTGTTTTTTATCGTCTGCAGCTGCTTCCACATTGAGTCGGCCACACAAGTCTGATGGTAATAATTGATGATAACAAGTATCGTTCGAGTGTAGCAAAGTAGGGTTTTGACTACTAATAGCAGTCTTAATACACTACAACCGTAACATATGTTCGTGGTTCAAGGGAAGAGCGTCGGCCTCGGGTCGATCAGTGTCACTGGTTCGAATTCCATAAATAGCGCGGTCCACGTTGTGACCTTTCATTAATTCACATTTGACCTCTGCACTGATTACATAACAAGGAAGAACCCAGAGGGACGCAAAGAGGTAAACGGATGTGTTTTACAATCGAAAGGAAAATAGATAAGTTTAACGCTTTAAAACCTGCAGACGACATTTCTTTACTTGAAGCAGACGACTTTGGAAAGCCTTTGTAAACATTTGGGAAACAATTCAGTTCTGTTGTTGTGATATTTGAATATATTAAGGAAACATCTGGCAAAAGGAGAAATTGCTTGTTACAAGCAATTTCTCCTTTTGCCACAATGCTTTTTGAAAGTTGTCTGCTGCAAGACACAAAAATGTTGCGTTAGGTGGTAATGTTCTAGATTTAGTTTATGTTGACTTTTTGATTTAGATAAAAGTTATTTGATCAAGAATCTGTTTTACAGGTAACAAATTGGTATTTGTAACAAAGCGCACTTTAAACTTGGACATCCTTTTGTTGCAGGTCACGGAACTTTCTCATTTCCCCACTTCATACAAATCATGGCAAACAAATTCGTGAAGGATATTCCCATACCAAAGAAAAACAAGAAGGCGCGGGTAAACACATTGGATGAGGATCTAGAGGAGGAAATGAGAGAAGCGTTTAGAGTATTCGACGGAGACGGAAATGGGTTCATCAGTCAAGGTAAAGAACGTTTATACCTTTTTTTCATTAATCTGTTTGTGGTTTTAAGGCTTATTTTTTCTTATTTCTTCACTGTGTTGAAAAGGTATTCTACATGGAATATCGACTAGATATATGTCTATAAGAAACCTTTATTTTTAAATATTTATTCGATATTCGACCGGTCGAAAGCTCATATAAAAAGTCAAACAATAAAGATTACACTCGGCCATAAAATTATTGATCTTTCCTTAATTTCTACAATTTCAAACTTTTTATGAAATCCTCATATGATTCTTTTTTTTTTTGCTAGCATATGTAATTTATTCAAAATCCTATATTGTGGGTAGTGTTCAAATGAATGGTATTGTTTAAATACTTCAAGCAAATGAACATAATGCTTAGTTTTACTTGGACCAACGTGGCTTGACTTTGTTAATATGTTGGTGCCGTCTTAAACCAATTTTCAGAAATAGCTCGGTGAAAGTTCGCATATACATATATCCGGAACCTTACCATATGTATTATATTTGACAAAGTACTGGCTTTTCCTTTCCGGTATCATGGTAGGCTATTCCCATTAACTCAGTTCTATGTGTTGTGTCTCGCAATTGAAGCACCTTTAATAATAGGTCATGTCAGAGTCATGATTGATATAAAGAAAACGGTATACGCCTCAAAACTGTTATTATAAGGATAACGTACTCATTGAGAATATTGCAGAGTTTGATTGCCCTTATTGTCATCAGCTGTTGCTTTGATTTTTGACCAGCAGTAGTTATATAAAATGGATTAATCGTAATTACAGAGTTCACATTAATATACATGTAGTATAATTATGAGATCTCTTTGCAGTATACTTTCTGACGGTCTCAATTACATGTATAGGGCTCAACATAAGTCAAACATTTCTCTTTTTAAATTATATTTAGAGGCTACTTCTATGCTGTGTTCCAAAAATATGTTCTTTTTTGAAAGTCTCTTGTCTCGACCTCTCAAACTCGCCATTTCAGCTGAATTAAAGCATGCCCTTGTGAAGATGGGGGAGAAGTTGTCAGACGAAGAGATAGAAGAAATGATGGTTGAAGCAGACAAAGATGGGGACGGACAAATTAGCTTTCCAGGTAACGTCGGACCTATCAGCTTCGAATAACCGAGCCTTGCCTTGTAAAAGTGAAATTCAAGAAAGCCGTAAAGTAACTGAAATACTGTTAACACGGTGTGAAACCCTATACAAACAAATCTACAACAACAACCTTTTAACCAGTGTTTATCAATATCGGTTCAAAGGCCTATTTTTACAAATATGGATTAGGCAGGTATACTTGTATTTCGATATTAAGTTGTGTGTATTGATACAAACGAATGATTCGATGTGTCGATTTGTTTTAAAGGTGCTTGTTCACAGGTGTGAGGCAGTTTGGAAGTTAAAAAGCTGTACTGTTATATTATACGCACAGATAAATAGTCATAATAAGCAATATTAGATGTGGTTTTTTTATTCTTTTAAGTGGGTATATATTGAATTAATATTATATACATGTATTTCAATCCAAACGCTGTCATCGGTGTTTACGTTTTAGATCCATCGCATAAACGTTTACATTCTTAGATGAACTGACGCTTCCTGAATCAAGTATGCTTTCAATAATACAATAACAATACAAAACAACGAACAAGCATCTTTAAAAGGTTATAAGGATTTAATGTTTAATGGAAAAATTTAAGGGCATATGCTTACGGCTTACCTCTGTCTAAATGTCAATTCGTGCAATTTCGTTTCTCCCATTTCAGAATTCTGTGCCATGATGCCTGACCCCTAAAGAGTGTGTCAGACCAAGGAACTATTTGTGGCTTTGTTGGAGCTGTGAAATCAGTTTACAGACGCTTTCATTCCATTACATGCTCACGTGCCTTCATGGATGGGAAATATTCGACGTCATTGATCAACGACATACAATATCTTTCAAAAACATACATAGTGGTGCATTAGTAATAAGTGCCAAACGCTTCAACCCGGTTTACTTATCCACATAAGATATTATCATAGACCAGAAAGGTCCCACCAAGTCTGTAGATATACATGCATATACACTTTCCATAGATGGGATATACAATGTATACGCAATTGATTCACATATATGTAGTCAGCAGAATCAATTGCAGACTGCATGTTTCTCTTATGTTATTCATATGTCAATTCTAATACACATGTTATCAAACACCTTTAGAAGAAGTTAAGATGACTCTTTGAGATAAAAGATTAAATGTGTCACAGTGTAATCTAATAATTGCCACGACGAAGGTGTATTTTTCGCATCTTCTTACAAGGGTTCAGTGCAATACTATAGTAAGTGCTTCACGTTTGTGAAGCACTTACTATAGTTTTGCATTGAACCCTCGATTACTACCAACTACAGTTGCTTTGATTTGCCAAGTTCGTTTATCATGTTCTACGGCATTGTGTAGATACACGAGAAATGTCGTTTTCTATTTGAGGAAGGAGAAAATGAATCTAATGCAGCATATTTTAGATTATTTAAAATGATTATGCATATGTGATGAGCAATTGCTTCGTTTTAGCAATATTTGTAAACCTTATGTTTTTGTAATGTTTAAGAATGCTAGTAGATATTGAAGGTAAGAGTGGTTGTGAGAGAACGGCTTTAGAAAGGGAAGAAAATTGTGGTAAAACCGCAATACTTCTCATTTTACACATTTCGGTTATGTACACGTGAACATTTTTGAATGTGATAGTAAAAGATTAAAGGTATCCCTTGTGATAATGCGGGGAATTGAAAACATATGTGTCATATTCGTTGTATAACGTTTTACCAAATTGAAAGGGTTTGCAGACGACATTCCAAATTGTGATGAAATTGAAAAGTATAATTTTGATAATGAAAAAACATTGTGGGACGAGTAATTTCTCCTTTTCAGACAATGTTTTCCGGAGTTGTCTGCAACAAACCGGTCAAAAGTCGTTATTGTTTGGTAATGGTATAATGTATTGTGTTAACAATTCATGCATTGTGGTAACTTTTCACAGAGTTGTTTGTGTCATTTATTAATCGTGAAATTGTGCGTTTTCTCAGGATATCTTCATCAAATGATTAGAGATGTCTAAAGCTTGGACAGTTTGACATGTTGTTTCGGTCTATAATTGGAAATCATCAGGTTTAATGCAGATAGCCGATTTTTTTCTGCGCATATTTCTATAATATGAAAGGAAGAGCGCTTCCTTGGTTGTGAATAGATACGAAGACCTTGTGAAAGGTTGTCATAACTCCATACAAGTAATGGTTGATGTTACGTTCCATCTTCGATTTGTTATATATTTAGAAATCACTGCAATACTATAGCAAGCCCTTCACAAAATGTTATGATGTGACATCATGCGGTTGTAAACTTCTTTCCTTTAACCGTTTAAAGTTTAAATACGCTTAATCGAAATAAATGCTCGAGCAGTCAGTACTTTGTACCCTTCCTTCAGAGCTACCATCATAGCCTCATAGGGAACAGGGAAGTACAATGTAGTAATAAGTGTTAAGTTCAAGAGACAAAACGTCGGCCAACGCATTGTCGGTGTAAACTACCTTTCTTTCACCGGAACTTTGATTCTTGAACAAGGTATGCGCTCGCACAAACTCGTTCCAATAACGTTGTTTTGATGGGATAACGGATTGAGAGTTTGAAGTAAAATGTGTTGTGTGTGTGTGTGTTTTTTTCTTTTGTCATTGTTGCATTAATAGTTATATAAAACTACTTTATTCAAGTATTTTATGGCATTTGAATTTTTAGTGAAGATGAAAAGGCTGAAAACAAATTCTAGTTTGAATAGTCTATTTTGTTGTTCAATTTGATCTGCCGATTTCAAGTATTTAATATTTCACATTGTAATGTACTGTGCAAATAAGGCAGTATTTCCAAATTTGAATTGGCATTAAATGAAATTTGTTGCAGAAATCATGTTTGTTATTTCCTTCGTTGATTTTTTATTGTCCAACCATTTCGTTGCACAGCTAAATGTGATATTTAGTCAGCTAATTGATCTATCTGTACATTTTTATCTGATTGATTAACCCAATACCAAACAGTAACGACATTTGACCACTTTGTTGCAGACGACTCTGGTAAACAATGCGGGAAAAAGAGAAATTGTTCGTGACGAGGAATTTTTTCTTTTTCCATAATGTTTTCTGCCCTTCAGAAGATCATTTTCCAATTTTCACATTTTGAAATGTCCTCTGCAAACTCTTCCAATTTGGGACAGTCCGAAATTTGTCGTTTGGGAAAGAGTTAAAGTGCTTAAATGTGTCCACTGAATTATATAGAACTAGGCGTCAAGAGACGATTTTTATTAGCTATTTGTTTACTTTCGGCACTCATCGAAATAGGTCTGATGAGAACCCCGTTACTTTGTTTTCAGGCTCCAAATCTAAGAACCCTACCATTATATTTTTACATCATGTAAACGATACTTGAAGGAATACGAATAAAATTGGCACGTATATTCGCAGACTTAAATAATAAAAACATAGTTGTGGAGGACAGTGGTCCAGGGGTAGAGCGTCGGCCTCTGGACATGAAGGTTGGAATCCCGCGAGAAGCGTGTTCCGCCTTGCGAACTTTCATTAATCCACAATCAGCGTGAGTTCTGGTTATGATCGAGGAAGCAGAATCTAGAGTGATTAATCTAAGATGTTAGAACTAGTTTTACTATCGATGTAATATAAATAAGTTTCAACTAAAACACAGTTTGTACTTGGAAGACGCTTTTTAACATTTTAATTTTAAACCATTCATATTTATTTTTGGTTTATCTTGTCTGTGCTGCAACATTTTCTTTTCCAAGATAAACATGTACAATGGTTATATGACTCTTGAAGAAATGCTACCTCATGTTTAAAGGGTTTCCTCATATTATGCTAATTTTTCTTTTGCCAAAAAGTTGTCAACACATGTTCATGCATGTATGATTTGGTCAATTATACTGATTAATGGGGTTATTCTCACCAACTTTGTTCATCTGCTACAGTTCAGTTGCAACAGGTAATGGGTTTTATCCTGTCACTAGTGTCATTTTGGGACGGATAACTAGGTGCCGTATAACATTTGTGATATCCGGCACTAACCATATAATACATCCACGCGACAAATCATGACGTCATAAGAACGAAACGACGTCATGTTTACATCATTCTCTACATATTGTTTCCTTCTTTCTCGTGTTTTATTTGTATATTATTTGTTTGAAAGAATACATAAAGGTAACAGGATAAATAGAATAGATGGTTGGTGTCTTTGAATGGGAAAAGTTATCGGGCTCGGCATCGGAATATTATCCGTTTCGCCTTCGGCTCACCGGATAATATTCCTATGCCTTGCCCGATAACATTTCCGATTCACGACACCAACCATCTATTCTCTATAAAATAATAAAATAGAAACATACATTTTTATAAGTATTAGTGTATTTTTTTTTCTTTCCTATATGCACATTATTTACAAGATAGAAAACAGGGTCACTGGTATGCCCTTTGAATAAATATCACACAGAAACTTTAATCCACATAGCATAAAATGCATTTTTTATGTGTCCCTTTTTACAATTTCTTGTATAAATCATACCAATATAACAAAACATATAACAATTAAAAAAAAGTCAGTGATGCCTGAATCTCCATACATCATAATTATCTAGTCTCTGCACAAATTCAATGCTTCCCTGCAAACTTAAGCCTTTTGTTTGTCGGAAGGTTTGAATCTGTGTGCAGCCTGTGGCTTGATCTTCTTCAGTAGGATTGGTTGTTCAATCAGCATACTTTCTCTGTCCTTCTCTTGGTTGGCGTGAAGTCGCTGGTTAATACAGTATTCAGATTCCTGCCCACACTCTGTCAGACGAAGATCCATTGTGGTAATGGTGGAGTTCTCCTCCATTCCCTCTTGTAACTGCTTTCCACCATCCTATACAATAGAAATTTTTTTTTATGGTACAGTTCTAGCATTTACGATAGATGCATTAGTTGTACTTAACCCCTAAAAATGCTGGGTAATTTTCTAAAATAGGTTTTTGTGTAGTCTACTTTCCAAAACCTTAAATATCTGCTTTAATTTGATGAGGAAAGATACTCAGAGTAGCAAACGGATTAGATGACAGGCCAGCCGCTAGTTTACTTGGCGGCTGGCCTGGATCTAACCTGTTTGGTTAAGCATGAAGTTGGTTCTAGCACTATAAGGGTCGACTTAGATTAATTTGTTTCCCTCTTTGTACAAGAAAATACAACAAATGTCAGATATATAGATTGTGCTTGTGCACCATATTCACAATTATGTCAAAACTGACATGTATCTAATGCAATAGTTCTACAATATTGTTATATTTTCTTTATCATTTTTTCTTTACAACTAGGCTGGATGTAGATGAAGCTTTAAAATAATGGTGCCTCATACTGTTTTCAACAAATTTTCAGTTGTAAACGGTTTCCTGTAAAAACAGTACAAACCAAAGAAATATATCTTGCCCAAAGACACTCCACAGTGACTCAATACGCTGGAATCAAGAATGAAATCCTGGTAGTTCTGTCTAGAATTTCAGCTGCTAACCACTATGCCACTGTAGATCTCCCAAATCATGTCAAATGAGACCATTGCAAATTCTTTAATGGCTTATCAAGACTATGTACAGTCATTCTTGTAAACTTTTAAATAGTGCATGAAAGATAGTTTCTGATGCTATCCTAACACAGTATGCAAGTCTTTCAGATAGCTTCCGTTTCAGAATGGTTGTTATCTGTATTAAGGCATTAGTTGACTTAAACACCCACCAACATTTTCCTTTTCTTTTTTTTTACTTTGGTCTCTTAAAACAACATTGACCGTTTACAAATATACAGTGTATGTACTTACTGGTCCAAGCCTATTACAGGAGAGGTCAATGGATTTCAGGGTCATGTTCTGTAGCACTACACTGGACAATATAGAGGCAGTTGGTTCAGCCATCTCATTGCTGCCAAGGTTGATTTCCCTGCAATGAGACAACACAGCAATTTATAAACCTTGGCTTACTTTAACCCTTAGAATGTTGGGTAATTTTCTAAAAATAGATTTTTGTGTCATCTGCTTTCCACAACCTTAAATGTCTGCTTATTTAATTTGAAGCAAGAGTAGCAAACAGGTTAGATAGCACGCCAGTCGCCTATTTACTTGGGAGCTGGCTAGGATCTTTCCTGTTTTCATAAGCATGATGTCGGTTCCAGCACTATCAAGGTTAAAATCAATACTGCTGACTTGGTGAAAGTGAAGGGCTTACTGTAATCTTGAACAAAGGCTTACAAATAATCACAATTCAATGCTCAAGCAGAGAACAACAGCAACAAAAAACAAAGAACAATTTACTTAGAAGCATGAGGCATAAAGAGCAGTAGGAAAATAGATTTATTATCAGCAGTTGCTCTTTTTTCTCATGTATGGTATGTATTTTAAAGATAGAAAGAAAATATTTTGAAGCCATCAGTAGATGCAATATGTAAATGAAGAAGACAATCAAAGAAACCACAGTGACAGCGGATTGTTCTCACTAAATCTAGGGTTTTAAAGCCTATAACCAAAATACCTATTCTTTCATAGCATAATTAATAATAATCATTAAAAAAAAAATGTTGCTTTGAATTTGGGCCAGTCACAAAATCTCGCAAAACAGTATTGAAACAATAAACCTATACTTACTTGAGAGTTGAGTTTTTCAACAAAGCTCTGCAGACAGCCTGGCCACCCTCATCTCCAAGTCTATTGAGACGTAAGTTTAGATTCAGCAGAGTTGTATTCTTGGTTAAAGCATGTGCTATTGCCTGGGCACCAGTGGATCTGATCTGGTTGTCACAGAGGTTTAACTTCACCAGCTGGCTGTGGTTATTGATGAATTTACCCACAGCTCTCGCCCCGCGATCTCCGATGATATTGTGTGAGAGATCAAGCTCCGTCAGACCAGGGTGGTCCAGTATATGACTGATAAGCACCCTAACTTTATCATCATCCACTTTACTCCTGTGTAACCTGAAAACTTTGAGGTGCTTGCAGGCAGCTATACACTGCGCCAACTGTAAACAGTCCCTGGCTGTAAATTGAAACAGATTCCATTCAAAGTTCATGCCGCAGTCTTTCACACCAAACGTAACATGGAACTCCTGGAGGTTTGGAAGCTGTTTCAGTACAGGAGTGAAGTTAAAATGATCACATTCTGGTTCATCGCCTGCATCGCTTCCAGCATCGGAAGCATCATCAAAATCAGGGCCTTTCGGAGCTTCTCTAACAGGAGGAATCAATTGACGGACGTCCAATTTCTTTACAAAGTTAGCGGATAAAGGGAGAGTCTCATTTAAGTTTGAGGGATCAGTGGTCTCAGGCACAAAGTGCTCAATAATGTCTTGTAAGTTCCTTTCAAAATACATCCTTTTCCAGCTTTCGCCAAATGCTGAGATGTCACAGATCTCCCACCTTGCCTTGCAACATCTCTTCCAGTAGCCTTCATCTGACACGAGGTTAGCAGTAATCTTGAGCGGAACATCAGTTGAAATCTTCTCGAGCACTTTCACTTTGTGTTTAGGCAATAACCCATCAATGATTGAAGAGTTATCTGTAATGAGACATTGTATTGAATGCTTTAGAGTTAAAATATGAATGACAATTGTCAATCTTCATCATGCCATATCTATCCTTTACTCCATGCATTTGCCTTAAATAGCAACAAATAACAAATGCAAATAATGCTATCAATGTAGCAGATTGGGAATATACTCATAACAAGCAATTTCTACATTTCTCATATTTACTTTCTATACTACAATGTATAATACATTGAATACATTAGTTTACCTAATACTTAGTAAAGTTTCTAGTGAAATTGGCAGCAACTTAAAATTCATAGTATTTTGTTTGGTAATGCTAGTAACTTCTTGAAAAGTGATAATTGTAGATTTTAAGCTATTTCTTTATTCATCTTTAAAATTTCTTGAAACGTAAGTCATTGAAGAAAAGAGAATTTTCTCAATAAAAATATATTCATCTTTCATCAATATGATTTCAACAAATATGTATAGTTCTTTAACTCCTTATCTTTGTAATGATAAGGTTTTAAGCCTCCTTTTGCAAAATATTTAACAAGTAGAAATAGTTTGACAAGATTGTCTTACTTTCGAAGTTAGTGATGATATGCTTCAAAGCAAGTTCTACCAGCAGGGGCACAGTGGCAAGGGACCACTCGGGATCTTCAGCAATAATACGCCTCATGTTCCTCCAATCAGCTGCAGGGTTATCTGATGCCATTGCTGTGGGCGTTGGAGGGGCACTGCCTTTCTTAGAGTCACTTTTACCACTCTTTTTGGACGTAGCTGAGCCACCCCTAGATGGGGGTTTGGAGCCTGTTTGACTCTTTGGTCCACTTTTTTGGCTTTTGGAATCATCTGCTGGAGCATCCTCCTCGCCTTCTCTTGGTGTGTCATCAGTAATTGGTGGTTCAGCCATCTTAAGTATAAAAATATCAAGGTAAGCGTTTTTGGCAGTTTATATGCTTTTATATCTCAAGTAAGCTTTAAAAATCATCTTAGAATGAAAGGACTTTAATAAGTTGTCTGTTGATTTATTAGTTAACAATAGAAAATCAATGGGGCTACTTTTGACAAGTGGGTGCAGCTTTCATGACAAGATAAATTCACATGAGGTTCTTCTTTCATTGTGTATAGAGTAATTAAGTGCCTGCATAAAATTAGAAAATGGTTAATACAGGACACACAATTATAATGTAAAAATTTCAAAAAAGGCATGTAACTACCCTTACCCTGCATGTAAATTGTAAAACAAAAATGGTGGACAAACAAAAATGGCCGACAGCACCTCCTAAGTGCGATCTAGCCAAATTGATATCATTCATACTTGAAATTTTGTGTAATGATTGAAAAATTTATCACTGAGTTCCACATTTCAGTTAAAAACAAATGGCAGTGAACGGGTTTTGGATCATCACTGAGTTTTTATTTACGATGGATTTCCTTATTCATATCAAAAGAAGACAGATAGATATATGCGGTGTTGACACCTCCTGATTTAACTATGTTTTCTTCAACTACTTTCAATTGTATAGCATGCAACAGTACAGAACACATGTTGATCTTGCAACATCTCATCTTGAATTGCAGATTGTTTTATCTGTTAAGCACCTTCAATTCAGTTTGTTTTCTTCTTCTTCTTCCTGATACTGAGCTGGGTTCTCAAGGAACATAATTAGCTCAAATTGAACATGATGGTGGCGCACAGATTATCATGAATAAAAAATGTTTTAAACTATATACAGTGTCATGTCCGTATATATAGAAATGGCAGATTACTCCGCGAGGAGTAATCTGAAGCTATCCAGGGTTGGTGCAGACACAATGCTGGTGGGAAATAGGTTCCACTCTCGCACTGTCTTGGGGAAGAGCAAGTTGGATAGCTTCTGGTCTGTGATACGCTCTGGAAAAAACTTATGCTGGCCTCTAGTGCGTGTGTTTCCACTTTGTATGAACTTGTCAGCTTGGATGTCCACCAGATTGTTGTGGATTTTGTATATCATTGATAGCCTGTTTTGTTTTCGACACAGTTCTAGGGACTCCCAGGATAGGTCCTTCATCATATTTGAGACATAACCTGGAGTTTTTGTTGAGAAGTCGTTGAACACAAAAAGGGCTGCTCTGCGCTGGACATGTTCAATGGTGTATATGTGTTCTGTTGTTGAGGATCCCAGACTAGTGCTGCGTATTCAAGGGTGGGACAAACCATGGCCTTATAAGACGCTTCCTTGACAGGTGGTGTGCAATCTCTATTTTTTCTGGAGAGGAAACCCATGGTGCTGCTTGCCTTGCTTGTTATGTTGTGTACATGTTTCTCCCAACTGAGGTCCTCAGAAATTGTAACACCGAGGTAAATGCTGGCGTCAACCACTTCAAGAGTGTGTCCATGCAGGTTGTTATTGGTCTCAATTACTTTTTGGCGTTTCGGAGCTATTCATATAACAATGCACTTTGATGGAAGGAAGCTCATCTGCCTTGTTGATTCCCATTCTTCTAGAACATTGAGATCTTCCTGCAGGAGTTGTCTATCCTTGTCATTTTCAATAATTTTGATGACTGCGCTGTCGTCTGCAAACAGTTTGGTTGAGGATGACTAGATCACATCTGGTAGGTCATTGATGAAAGCCCAAAAAAGCGTTGGAAATGTTGCTCCGTTTGAGGACATGTATCATATCTGTGACACTCGAGCATTTCTAATAACATGTGGAATTGCTTAAATCCACTGCCACTCAAATATCAGTCATAAGAAGTGACAAAACTGTATCTCAATTCGTAAGAGATGATAAAAGGGTAAGGTGGGGTATATAAAGTATTTAAAGTATATAAACGATAGTTTTTTGCATCACTATCTATTCATTGAATATAATTCGGATTCAAACTACTCACTTTGTAAAGTTCCGATCAAATACCCCGGTATCTAGCTCGTAAATCTATGGATATTAACGAAAATAACAAATCAAAATACTTTACCTTGCTGAAGGAGTTATTGTTGCTATGGTACACTATAAATGGTACTCGATCGCATTCTGTATTTGACCTCGAGCCTGGGAACCAGCTAAAAAAACGGAACTAAGATATTGAGTTCAAACGAATCACAGGAACAAGAATACGTAATCGATACCAAATAGACCGGATAAGGTTTTGATGACCTACTCTTTCTTGAAATAACCAAACAACGGCCGTTCGGGGAAACGACTGTAAATCTATTTAATTCCACTGACTTAACTGTCAAACTTCAATCTGATCCACATCAAATAATTGGCATGTATTCTTTCAAATCGAGTGTCCGTAATGCGCATTGAGGATCCTGAAAATCGATGCGGGCCAGCCTGTTTTAGTTCCTGTAATTCGTTGCACTGCAAAAGATTCTGGTTAGGTCTTTAAATTGTTTCAATTACTGACATGTTTTAATAATTCATTGATTGGCAATACTTGAATCCAGTGTTTTATCGTAAATTATTAAAAAGTGTTTATTTTTCTATCATTCAACCAGTAATCGTATGTGCAAGAACTATTTAAAATGGGGGAATCATTAGTTTTCGCGTCAAGAAATAACCCCTAATCGTTTTCAACAAACATGTGAACTAATCAAAAAAGCTTATCTATTGATTTCAAATATATAGAAAATGTGTTTTCAGATCACTTGCCCATTATCCATTGAAATATTGGATTGTTGTAGTTATTGAACACAAGGTTTGGATGCATGTATTTCTAACGTCTTATGTGTCCCAAACATGAAATATGTCAATTGTGTTAAGTTGCATACCAGACCAACTTTACGCAAACATTCTTTTCCATAAAAATGTGCAAAAGAATTTTTTAGTTTTCATTTAATTGATTTCAATAATAAATTAGATATTGTAACAAACTGAGCAAATGAACCTTTCTTAAAGACAAAAACACATCCCATCAGTGAAAAACACTGTCGTACACTGAGCGGTTGTGTTGTCTATATAACTGAGCAGTTGTGTTGTTTATAAATATATATATACCTTCGTGTTCTCTCAAACAATGCATAAGGTTCATAATTTGCATAAATGTTCAACGAACGTTACAATATGTTTTATTACAAATGAAATATTTATTTTGTTATCTTGCTTTGAACAAGATACCATAATTGTTTTATGTAAGATGTAGTTTTTTAGACATTTATTTCACAGAAGTGGCCATTTCTAAAGATCAAGTATGATTAAAAGGCCAAAGCCTGGTGACACTGAGGATGACTTGTTGGAATTCCAAAGACAATTTCTAGCTGAGAAGTCTAAGCCATCAGCCCATGTGGTCGCTAAACCTGGAGATAAGCGTAAAACTTCAGATGGGGCATCATGCAACACAAAGCATGAGAAAGATGTTGTGCATATTGAAGGTAATTTAGTCTAGACATAGTACTTTAAAAGTTGTGTTTTTTACCCTTATAGTGCTACAACTGACTTCATGCTTATACAAATAGGTTATATCAAGGCCAGCCGCCAAGTAAATTGGCGGTTGGCCTGTGATATAACCTGTTTGCTACTCTGAGTATTTTTCCTCCACTGAATTATGCAAATACATAACACTTTAGGAAGTGGGCAACATAAAGAATCCATTTTTAGAAAATTACCCAGCTTTCTTAGGGTTAATGATGGTTCAAGTTCAATTTTTAAGTCAACACCACAAACAATCAGTACATATTATGACTGGGACGCGCTGTTAGATTAGTTTAAAGAAGACGATAGCCCAGTCCCTTTTTGAAGATGTTTAGGCTGAGACTGGATTTAAGGTCACAAGGAAGGCTATTCCAGTGTCTTATAGTTCTTGAAAAGAATGAATTAATGTGATACTAAGTTCTGGATTGGGGAATAAGAAACTTTAGATATCTGGTGTGAGTGAGGTGGCTATGGTCAACAAAGACTATTTTGTGTTGGATTTTATGTAACATTATAAGTGATGATTATCTTCTGTGTTTGAGTGTATTCAATTTTAGGGTGTTCAGCATTTGTGTTACAGTTCTGGGTACCGTTTTACTAAACAGTTTACGCTTAAGATTTGCGTAAGTCTAAAACAACAATTCCTCTTGTTTCAATATTGGACGAAGCAATATTGCAAAGTGACACATCATTGGAATCGTCTCTCCGAGACGCTTCCAATGAAGTGCCACATTGCAACATTGTACTTTCATTGAAGATACTATCCATGTTTATCAATTATGACTTACGGAAACATTTTCTGTAAGTTGTTTAGTAAAACGGGCCCCTGGTATAATCAAAATCATTTTGCACATATCATGCTGCAGATATTTTGATAGTTTCAAAGATATATTCAAAGATAGTTAAAAATATTTCTTAAGACTAAGCTTAACACTACTCTTAGATAGAAACTGACTGCAAATATTTTAGCACACTTCTCATAGAGGATTTAAGAAACAACTCTAGCAAGAAGAAAGTTTGCTCTCTGTTGTTGCTTTGCTCTGGTTTTTACTTATTTTCTTTTTATAAATAAAAAAAGCTTCATAATGTAAAAGTGTGGCCGACTGTTTCAAACATTTTCGTTTTTGTAATTAATGGTTTCTACAATATACCCCAGAAATGTTATTCTTTATTGTTTATGATTGTCACCTGATAATACTTTCACTTTAGATTAGTTAAAGAATGCATATGGTAGAATTGGTTAATACCGATGTGAATATATATATTTTCATGAAAAGATTTGCCAGAAGAACAACCCAGGACACATCAAACATCAGCAGCTAAAAAGTCTAGATTTAAAACTTTACAAGACGAGAAGAAACAACATGCTAGAGGTCCTACAGATCATGCAACTGGTGATGTAATTGATGGTAAGTAAAGGATTGTCTTTTCTTCCTGAATCAGCAGCTTAACCCATTATTTTTTTTAACTATTTCCCAAACAATAACGACATTTGACGGCTTTGTTGCAGACGACTTTAGAAAACATTGAGGGAAAAGGAGAAATTGCTCGTGACAAGCAATTTTTCCTTTTCCCACAATGTTTTCTGGCCTATCAGAAGATTATCTACCAATTTCATCACATTTTGAAATGTCGTCTGCAAACTCTTTCAATTTGGGACAGTTGAATATTTGTTGTTTGGGAAAGGGTTAAGTTTAAACTTATTTATTTTACATCAATTGTGATGGGAGCTTATAGCTTATTAAATTCACTCTCGCTGACTGCTTCCTGGAAACTACACCAGTACCTTATTTGAACTGCATCATGTTCTCATATTTTAAGAAATCACCTTTCATCTTCAGTGTAATTTAGTATCTGAACTGTCAGATTTATTTATTACAAGGCTTGTAAGTGTATTTTGATTTTTTTTTTCAGATTTGGACACGAGTACAGCAACTGTATTGTCAAAGATAATTGTAAGTAACTTGTAGACAATATTCTGCTTTTTGTACCATATCAGCTCTCCGGATTTGTTTTCTTACAAGTCAATGACAGCTTCTAGACCCCCAATACGAAGTGTCTAAAGAAAACATAGGCCCCGACAAAAGGCCAGCTCTGCCATGTCTGAGTTATGTTGTGGGTAGTTATATGAGTTTTTCTCTGATAATAGATTTTAACAAACATCATTTTATAATTTGAAGGTCATAGACTGGTTGGTCTGAGACAACACATGATATAGTCATGAAATATTGTTAAGACATATAGAGGAAAATCAACTCCATTCGATTGCTATCAAAAATATGTCATGAGAATGGGTTGTTATCAGGTTGAAAAAAAAACGAGTGCGAAGAAAGAGTTTTTTCTACATGATAATAACCCAATCAAGTGACATAACAGATTATTATTAATTGACTTTAAAGGTTGAAATTATGTGAAGCTCGTAGGTTAAGTCATTAGACATGAAAAGGCTAAGTGAGCAGCAATTAACAACTAGATTGAAACATTATCATCCTAATAAATATGAAAATTTAGCAAGCAAACAATAGCCAGCCCATTTTAGTTATGTGGAGATGTTAATTTGAATGAATTGACCTATGACACGTACAGGATTTTGTAACTGGTTCTCATTTTACTGTGATATATAAGTTTATGTGTTACATTCTAGGAGAGAGACACGAGAAATGTTCCAGTACAAATGGTGTCTCCGGTGACACTACAATGTCCCGTGGTAGAGGATCAGAGTGCTCAGGTTTGCCACTAATCTTTTTTCGGTAGTTTTTTTAAAACATGGAGACAAGAGTTTATTTTATATACAAAGGGTCAATTAAACTATAAGTTAAAAGAAAATACTAGGTTCTTTGGTAAAGTATTTAAAAAAAGAAAGTATCTTTTGCTGTAACTCATTAGAAACATCTCAGAGACACTTAAAAGTACTCATAATGTAGAATTTAGAGTTTGTTTGTTTTCTGGTTTCTAAACACTACATCATCATTTTTGTTATATTGCATTACGCAACTCATTATTGATGGAGGAGACCCCAGCCTTAATTCAATAAGGACTGGTCAAGCTGGGTAGAACCAAGAACTTTCTATAATTCATACTGGAGACTGCCTCTCATTAAATCCAAGTTTGCCCCAACCATATCATAAAATTTAGAGAAGGAAATACAAATTTAAACAATGGGTGCTGCGTGGGCCAGGGATTAAATTGGAGGGCTTAGAACCCGGGGGGTTCCAGATTTGAGCCCTGCTGACACCTCTGGTTTTGTTAGAGTGGCCTTTGGCAAATCACTATAAAGCTCAGCCTAGTACTGGTGGATCCAGGAAAGCCGTTACGTAACTGAAAATTGTTGGTGCTGCATTAAACACCATACAAAACAAATTTAACATGTTAAGTTCTTATCTAATAATCTAAGAGGTTATGGTTTCATAATTAGAAAAGAAAAAGTATTTGCCTAACAATCCCTAGATTTTGTAATTTGTCTGTTGTAGATAAATTTTTTAAATAAATTTTTGTCTGAACTGCTTACGTCATATAAACATGTTTTGTTTTATGCTCTTGTTGCAATTTCTACTTTTGTCAAAATATGTATATTTTTTCTCATATCACAAGTTCAAAGTCTATTGTTCTGCTTTGCAGTTGTCATCTGCTGTAGCTTTCAATTAAATTTGTAACAAAGTCATAATAGGGGTTGAATAATGTTATTATGTGGCAATCAGACCTTTGTTGTTGAATCAATACAAAGCTTTTTCCCCAGAACTGGTTATATGTGTTACATAATAAAGCCGAACTTGTTACATTTTTCAGATATCCAAGCCTATAGAAAGGAAGAAAAAAAGTTTATTTGCTCAACGGTTTGCTGAGAATCCATCCCAATTTGGTTCCTTTCCTTCTCCAGATTCTTCGAATCACAGCAAGGATGTTGGTAAGGTTCATTTAAAACCCTCTATTTCAAAAAGTCTAAATCAATATCACCTTGAGACCAATGATGAAGGTAAATACTATGAATGATTGCTGTTGTTTTCAATTGTGGAAAATCATTCTGTCAGTTAAATGGTGTATTTGCCAGCCACTGATAGTACTTTAGGTCAATTAGATATGCAAAATTGTCTTGTTATAGATCTTTTTGGTGGAAAAAAAACATGATAAACTCACTAAAATACACCTTTCCTTTCATTGGCAATAATCTCAAATGGCAGTTATAGTTTGCAAAGGTTGTTCAAAATAGAGATATTGTATGTTTTGAGCAGTATCTCCTCCAGCAAGAGTAATTGTAACCATTTTGTCTGTTGCAAAGATTTTCTGCAAACATTTAGATCTACATGAATAATTCCATTAAGTGCAACTATTAAGAATATGCTGGATTTTGTAGATAAGAAGTTAATGTGTGTCAAAAAAGTCTCAATTCTCGTTCAGACATGCAGGAGAGTGTTCAAAGTGTGCCCTCCAGCATTGTAGAAGGTATGGGTCTGAGTGCCACATTTGGTAAAATGGAGGTGGAGAAAATACACAGGGAGAATGAGGAGCGGCTCGCCAAGATGTCTGACACAGAGATAATAGAGGAACAGCAGAAACTGCTACAAACTCTGGGTAATCAAACTTGCATTCATCTTAATCCTTAACCAAATGCCAGATTTTCGACTGTCCCAAATTGGAAGAGTTTGCAGACGACATTTCAAAATGTGATGAAATTGAAAAAATAATCTGATAGGGCAGAAAACATTGTGGGAAAATGAGAAATTGCTCATTAAGGGCAATTTCTCCTTTTCCCACAATGTTTTCCAGAGTCGTCTCCAACAAACTGGTCGTTATTGTTTGGTAATGGGTTAAACCATATAGAAATAGGATGTTGTGAAGACGCCAGTGTATGTAGTGTATGTAGAAGGAAAGATATTTGATGTCTTGAATTGGATATATTGTTGGGCAAGGTGTAGGAATGTTGTCTGGTAAGCCAAAGGCATCAACCATCAATCGTCTTCGTCTGGCTACCTATATGTATTCAAATAAAAAAATTAAATTAAAACAAAAACTACACAAAATGGTAAATCAATACTGATAGGTCTGGGCTGTAATCAAATAATTTGGTTTTTGGTAATAATTCAATTTAGTGTAACAAATTTATTTACATCGATTGTGAAACAAGTTTTTACAACTTAGATAAAGCACTTTCGAATCTGCTTCCTGGATATATAACCAGTACTCGAGCCGAATGTGGATTAATGAAAGGTTGCAAGGCAGATCCCGCTACTCAGGGGATTCAAACCCACTGCCCTCTTGTCCCGAGGCCTACACTCTACTCCTGGACCGCAATCCTCCACAGTAAGATTTTAATGCCTCACAATGTGAACATTTTGAAAAATTAATTACAAAATAGAGAATCTCTATATTTTAAATTCTTCATATTATTATCAACTTCAAGCAATTTATCAATTTGTAACTGTTCTTTTTAGATCCAAAACTTGTAGACTTTTTGAAGTCAAGAAAGTCTGCAAAACCTCAAGTAGTTGAACAGAAGAAAGTTGTGGAATTTGACTCCCCTACTGCCAAGAAGACCAAGAAATCAAAAGGTATTTAGTCTTCTACCAAATTAAAGAATTCAATTCCCCCAAAATGAAAATTAAGAGAATTTATGACTGATCCAAATTCAAAGCAACAGCAGGTTTTGAAAATAGTCATGAATGTTTCTGGTTTTGGGTAGAGACAATGGTGATGAAAGTAATATAGTCAATTTATCATTTTTAAACAGTGAATCTGAAGGACTGCTGCGACAGATGCATCAAAAGTGAGGCATAAAGGAGTGCATTTTACGTTTTTGCGACTGTTTCATATCTTACCGTAAATACTTAAGTCACATTTTTTTCATAGATTTGGATGACAAAGTGGGGGGTGCGTCTTGTGAGCAAAGTCAATCAACATCACATAATATTCAGCGTCATTTTTGTTTATTTTACCTTTCCCTATGGAGATTTACAGGTTTGTTGAGATTTGTCCAACATGTTGCAAATGGCGGCCTTGTAAGTAAGGGAAGTGACTAGGATAGTTGAGAATATTTATAGCTTACGGTATGGATAATGTTTATCTATCCAAATGAGAACATTGGTAGAATATATCAGTTATTAGTTAAATTTATCGGATCACGGATAAGTGCCCTCCCGGATAGGTGCCTCCACGTACATTTTTTATTAGGTGGAGAACTGCCCTCCTACTAGAATTTAGGGGTGGAGAGGTGCCCTCTCATCAGAACTGATGACACAGATAAGCCCTCCTAATGGTGTTCCCCTGAAAGAATACCCTTCTGCAAGATGTTTTCCTCATGTGCAATAACCAAAGACAAAAGAACAAAAATCTTTAATGTTCATCATATGCTAACAAAGTTTTCGTGACTGAATGTTATTTGATCCTCTCTTTTTCCCACAGTTCAGACAAACAGCGACAAAACTCAGCAATATACAATTTCATGCAATTATATGCAAACTTTTAAAAATGATTGGATTGCTTGCTCTTGTATATGACTGATCTCGATGCTTGATTATGATTAAATGTTGCCTGTTTTCTTCAAAAGTAATACATAGTAGTACATACTCAGTGATCAAAATTAGTCTGGTCCCCCAACTAAAGAATGGCGGTATGCTGTGCTCAAAGTCCAAACTGTTTCTTAAAATCCCTTTTAGTATTTTGTTAAAAAATATTCAAGAAACTTCTACCATTAACCTGTATTACGCCTAAATTGCAAAATTGTGCTATTTTGCTTGTACTAAAAGACACATTACTATGGATTACATTGAGCAAAGTTTCATATTGTTTTTACTGTGGGCTTATACCCTACCCTCGAGATTTAGTGGGAAGGCACTTCTCGGCCTCCTTGAAATTAGGGGACACCTCTCCGGGAGGGCACTCTTCCGGGAGGGCACTTCTCCAGATACCAAATTTATCATATATTCTTATCTGTCAAGGTTTCTATGACTATGAAAGGGCTGGACATTACCATATGAAATGGTGTCGACTTACTAAATGCATAAGATAACAACTTACAATGTATTTATAACACTGGAGGTCAAACCGCGGCATTCATTACAAAAACGGAGATAATGGTCATTATCTGCCAGTTTGACATTATGCAATTTGATCAAACTAGCAATTGTGCTTTTAGCACCTTCCAATTTGCTGGATTGTCAGTCTTATTGGCTAATGATTATAGATAATTCTCCCGGATCATACCGGTCTTCCCTATTCCAACCCTCTAAAACTGAGGTAAATTTCACCACCTGTCAAATTAAAACTAGAGTGAAATTATTAGTTGCATTTTTACTACAGCTTAAATGGATTAATGTTGAATATTAACAAAGTATTTTTGACCTAGTTGCTAATTAAAAACAACTTATTTCTAGATATCAAATAATGTGGGAAGACAATGTTACAGTAGACAAAGCCCTTGCATCATTCATCGGTGAATGATTAATCTGTACGATGATCGCAAAGTATGCGACTCATAGTAGAGCCAACGCTGAATTCCTCTAATCTTAGATCAAAATAGGGAGGTGCAACTTATAGGCAAGGGAGACTTATAGTCAAGTATATACAGTAGGTCAGAATTTGAGACTAAAGGTTAAAATTTAAGGAATATTGTTTAGTCACAATGATGTCATTATTTATTATCCTTTTTTTTCGCCTTTGTTTTCAGGGTGTCTGTTGCAAATCTTTCAAATCATTGACAGGGCTGATCTCTATGAATTTTTTTTTTTTTTTGTTTCTAGGGAGTGTAGACACGGATATACCTGTGACTGTAAAGAAAGAATGGTTGAACATGAATAAGATAGAATATGATAAGTTAGAATGGATGAAAGACCTTCCACCTCCATCAGCGGGAGATTCAAAGGTTGGTACATACTCCAATCATTTACATATTGTAATGATGTAAACCTACTTTCCCCCCTTTTGGTAATTTGGACTTGTCAAGTATTAAAAGTATTAATTGGTTTAATTTGTTCACCAGATGTGAAGGAAACTGAAATCAAGTAACAGAAAATTGTATTGCATAGTTATGATAAGGTATTTTGTGTTTTGTCAGTTTTATTTGTTTGTCAAAAGAAGCTGCGAAATTTTAAAAACTCAACAACTATAATTCCTTCCTCATTTCCTCAAAAGGGGTTTTTGATATGTCTTACTGAAAAGCAATAAATGATGACAGTTAAAAAGTTTTAAATATGATACATGTACTTTCATTTTCTAATTTGTCTTGCAATTGTCTATGGGATGGGATGCAGCTTTTCCAGTAAATATGTATCTAAAGACTCTAAAGTGAGGAGTAATGTAAGATTTTTATTTCAGTCTGGCCAGCAGGCAAGGTTTGACTTCAAAGGTAACATTTTATCACCAGATGCCGATATTCCTGTCAATGCAGGACTCCATCACCATGGAGATGAACCAGAGGTAAGTCTGTTCTTTGGTAAATTACGTTTTGCCCAGAGAGATCCTCTTGTCATAACATTGCCATCTTCCAATGTGTTGTCCATTATAAATATTTACTCAATTTATAAGAGAAACATAAAATGTTTTAAGTTTTTCATTGAAAGTTATCAATTATCTCTGTATTGAATTTGAAAGACACATGTAAGTGTTGATTATTCTAGAGTCTATAACCATATTTATTACAGAGGGCAGGTTACACCCAAGGAGAACTGTTTCAGCTGGCCAGAAGCTATAGTATTGCATTGTTTATTTCAGAGTTTGTAACCATGTTTATTTCAGAGGGCAGGTTACACCCTAGGAGAGCTGTTTCAGCTGGCCAGAAGCTCCAGTATACCACAGAGGACCCTTGCCTTGCAGGTTCTATCTAGAGTTATTACACAGGTATAGAACTGTTTCCTTAATTGTGTGAACATATAAGCATAATAGAAAAAAGTTTATCAAGAAATTAAACATTTTTATATAATATTTGGTAGAAACTAAACTGTCAAAAGGATGAGTTGCTCATCTTAAGCAATTTAACCTTTTTGTCACTGTAGTTTCTTATAACTGTCAGATATTTTGGAGTATGTTAAACTCTTTATTGTACATATGGGCCGCGTCACGCGGAAAGGGGCACTCGGACATATAAAAAAAGCGCTGACTCAGCTCTAGCTTTGCGCTATTATTCCATCATCTATTCACAAAAGTTATCATTTGTATTTATTTAAAGATATAACTGGATGTCCTCTAAGATGGCAAACAGTGTAGTCCCAGACCAGCCGCCACGTCAGTGACGTGGTGGCTGGTCTGGGGCTACACTGTTTGCTGTGTCCGAGTGCCCCTTTTTTGCGTGACGTGGCCCATATATTTATTCTGTCACTTCTGGATTCAGTGGGGTGCCTTTGGCTGAAAACTTCCAAAGTCTAGTCTTATACTAATGCATCCTGGAAAGCCATAACATAACTAAAATATTGTTGACATAGTGCTAAGCTCCATATAGACAAGAGTTTTTATATGTATCATTAGTATTTGTTTCATTCCTAATGGATTTTGAGGTTAAATATTATGTGGTGAAGACAAAATATCTGCCTATCTTGCATGAAAGTTTAGATTTTACTTTAGCAAATTATTTCCCTACATTTAACAGATTTGATGCCATTATAATTCTCCAGGCAAAGGAAGGTAATTTAGCTGAGTTGATAGAGACCCCTGTTTTACCGAGTATACTGGATGCAGGAGTTGTATTCCTGTTGAGATGGGCCCTGGATGACAGTACACCTGCTGTGGTTCTTGCTGCTATCGCTGCTTTAAATGCCTTGTTGGTTAACCAAGCAGATGAGGTATGCAATAGGAGATTTTCTTGCATGTGGCACAGTTTTAGTTTAACCTAGTGGTGCACGAATCACTTGGTCTTAACTGCCTGAGAACATTTTATGAGACCCTTAACAAGAGAGTTTGTATTACATACAAAATGACAAATTGTATAGGAAATAAAAAAGTTCATATTTTCTTTTTTTTTTCTTATTGCATTTGTTTTGTATGTGAATAATTTGCTGTGTTGCTTTAGATGTTTAAGATTAAACCTTGTCCTGCCTTTTTTTAGAAATGAGATCCAGCATGTTGTATTTCCTCTCAAAGATGGTATTCAAAGTTCTCCAATGTAATACACTGAATGAAATGTATTAACACTACCAAACGCCAAATTTTCGACTGTTCCACATTAAAATAGTTTGCAGACGACATTTCAAAATGTTTTGAAATTGTGAAATGATCTTCTGATAGGACAGAAAACATAGTGGGAAAAGGAGAAATTGCGTTAAGAGCAATTTCTCCTTTTCCTACAATGTTTTCCAGAGTCTTTTGCAAAAAAACTGGTCAAATGTCGTTAATGTTTTGTAATGGGTTCGTCCAAAATTATATTTTTCCAGATGATGCTTGGTCATGTCTTTCATTGGGGTCAAGGTCACAGAGTTGCGTGTCAAGCACCTAGTGAACCAGAGGAGCAGGGGTTAAAGCTTCCAGATGTGTCAGATGAGAAGGCAGAGGAAACAGATGCGGAGGTTGCCAAGAAAGATCTCATTCTTGTAAGTCTTTGTAAGTTTGATGGCCTGTCAAGACCTGTTTAATTTGACAAATTGTCTGTATTACCTACAGATCTGTTGCAAAACTTCCTCATTACTGATTAATAGCAAACATTTTAGGGAAATGGGTCATTTTGAGCCAAGATGTCTCCTTTCATTTGTTGGTGTGGTCACTTTCAGGTAAATTAATCACATTTTGCTCTCAAGTGTCTCAATTTGTATATTCAGCAGACTCATCAGCATAGCAAACAAGCAACTTTCCTAATACTATTGCCAATAGGAAGAACAGACTTTGATCTAATTAATGTTTGTCGTCACAGATTGGTTTTGACTTTAAATCAAGGCTTCAATGCCAGGCTATGGTAAGTCCTTCACAAATGTGAAGGACTTACCATAGTCTGACATTGACACCTTAGTATTTGGTCCTTCATGAAACATCTCTTTTTTTAGTATTTTCTATGGTTCGAAAAGACTTGAACTGTTATTTTGTGTTGTTTTTTCTTCTATATCTTAAGGTAAATATTACTATCACAATGGCTTGACATTTACTTATTTTTTATCAATTATCCGTGCTTCTTGTATCTATTTAGGCATTAGTGTCTAGAATGTGTTTGTTACAAAGGCTGAAGTATATCCTTGAAGTAACCCGCCCACAAGTGCCCAGTGTTGTTGGTATTCTGCAGATTTTAACCAGAATTGCAAGACACTCACCAACATTGGCATATCAGGTATAGTTTTAGAACCTTTTCAGACTAAGGGGTTTGAAAGGTATACCTCACAAATAGTAAAAAACACATAACTCATTACCATCTGCAGAGGACATTTTTTTTTACTTGAAGCAGAGGACTTTAGAAAATATTTGTAAACATGTTAAAAACCTTTTACTTCTGCTGTTGTGATATATGAATAGATTGGAAAAACATTGTGGCAAAAGGAGAAATTGCTTGTCACAAGCAATTTCTCCTTTTGCCACAGTGCTTTTTGAAAGTACTCATAATGTGTTAAGAGATCTAGGTAGCGTTTTACTGAAGATCTTGTGCTTAGAACCTAAGCAAGTGCAAAGTAAAAAATCGTCCAATTTGGTTATTGCAAATTAACACATCAATGATGTGTCACATTACACTATTGCGGGTTAGCTTAGAATAAGATCCATGTATAATGATGTTGTCTTACGCAATTAACTTTCTCAGTCATGTGGTAAAATGCTACCCTTGTGGCCTGTCTTTAATACAAAGAAATGTAAGTCTACATGCATGTTTACATTTAAGATGATAGGACAGATTTTCTTTATGGGTATCTTACAAAATTTATCGTAGTAAATTTAAACTTAACTCATACAAATGTAAATCTTTGTTTAATACCATCTATTTCATTCAAGTTTTTGCTCTATATGTTTATGTTATCAACAATTAGTAATATCCCAAGCTGTACGCCCTTCATCTGCTTCCAAAAAGCAATAAGTTTAAGTAAGTTTGAGTCACTTTATGAGAAATCAACATACTTGTAAACGGTATGGAGCACTCATTAGGTTAGAACTGATTTTCCTATGCATTTCATTGCATTTTCTATGCATGTCTACAAGGAAATTTATCAAACAAACCTTTGTAAGACAAGTACCTGTTTCGGCTATCTTTTTCTATCTTTTATTTTTTCGTTTTACCTCAAAGTTGTAATTTCCATCATGGCTGAAGTACAGTGTCCTTTGTTTTCCTGATGCTCCAAACAAGGAAGTCCAGCTCACAACTGATTTTTGTTAACTATACAAAGAAAGGAATATCCTTGTGACAAAAAATAAAAAATTCCTCTCCTTTTATTATAGGTTTCCAGTTGTCCAGGCTTACTCGACTTCATTGTAAAGGAGTTTCTGCCCATTTCATGGAAATTGGCAGGTACGTAACTTAACAACCAAATTGTACCACAGATGAGATTTTTTACCAGACCCATCAATGCTCATGATTTTGCTTTGATTTGATTTTGTTGAAAGAGCCAAGAAAAACTGAACATAGTGTGGAGAAAATTCTTGCTTAGTAATACTGATAACTTACTATACTATTAGCATTTTAATGTTGATTTTGGTAGTGTTAACATGATTGTTCTTTTGCTTAGAAAATGATAAACTACACATTGCAATACAATACAATGTACAGTTCCACACCTATTTGGACACATACTCCCTTGCAAGGTTGCTAGAGGTGCGAAAAGCATTTTCGCTCATTTCTGAAAACCTTGTGAAAAATTATTGGTCAAAAATACTGTTGAGCTTGTTTGTGTTAAAAATCTAAAACACAAAGTTGCAGTACAGAAAGGAAATAAGTGCATCATGTATATGTTTCTATATGTCATTGTGACAAATATCAACTGCTACAAGGGTGTCTTAATCAAGTTGTCTGTGTAAGGTTAACTGTATTACAGCAATGTGTTATACAGAAAGGAGACTGTGTCCAATAATATTGGAGTTACATATTTATAAGTTTTGTTTTTCAGATATTACTCAACCACCTTCCTCCGTATATGGAGTTCCTCTGTCACATGCTATGGTACTAGTTAGAACTGTTTGTCAATCAGGTAGAAACATCACAGCTTCTTTGGTAAGTTTCTCAACACTTTTGCCATACCAAATGTGTTTTCCTTTCACTGATTCATGAGTTGAAAAGCATTCTTTCAGTCTTTTGTCCTTATAAAAGCATTGTTGAATGTTTGACTGGTTACTATTGTTACAAATTGAGAAATTCGTTACGAGAAGAACCTTTTTATTTGATGGACACTTTGCTGTTTTTCTGTAGGCTTGTGTCTACCTATTACAAACTTGCATATAAAATAGAAATGACAGGGCATTTGTACCTCAAACATCAAATTAGTTTATATTGTGCAAACATATTACCTAGAACACATCTTGATGTCTCTTGTAATCTTAATTGAAATAGTTGCTTCATCTGAGCCATGTTAATCAGGTTTGTGAAGTATATTTGTCTCAATTGTTAAACAATTTATGTGCTACATGAGCACACTACCACCTTACACCACATTTTTGCGATTTGATGCAGATGTCTTTCAAAAAGCATTGCTTTTTCAATCTCTTCACATATTAAAACAGCAGAACTGAAAGGTTTTTCATTTGTTTACAAAGCTTTTCTGAAGTTGTCTGATCCAAGTAAAAAAAATGTGGTCTTCAGGTGGTAAAGAGTAAGATGATTCAAACCTAATTTTACATGGAAGACGATGTCGAAATTTCATTACTTTCCTGTTTGTTTCAGGTATCCAAATATGACTTGACCGGTTTATTAACAAGATATTTAGCTGTACCAGTCAGGTGACTACATGTATAATTCATTGATATGTCAGAAATGTTATATGCAAGAGATAGAAAGTCATATGAAAAAACTTTATTTTCTGCTTATTGTTTAGTTACGAGATTGGTTTCAATGCCAAGTTTCAAATGGACTCAGATCAACCAGTTCTAATAGATGCAGTTCATCTCTTCTCATACTATATAACTGCTACAATACAAGCACTTGAAACTAAAACGTAATACAATTTTCTCACTGCTGTTTGATTATTCTATGGGGTCAAATGTTTCTACCCTGAAATAGTAGATGGTTTATACAGAATAAGATTACTGTTTCTTATCTTCATGATTGACTTATACCTTTGTTGAAGTATTGTATTTCTAATTCAGTTGCAATGGCTTTGTATGCAACAATACAATTTGGTAGAGATGCAAATTAATTCAGGCCCCACAGTCAACAGTACTTTAAGATCAACTGGTTGTTTGTAGAATTTTATATTTGAAGGATAACTTTGATTCAGGCTTATTACAGATTTTCTGTTGAGATTGGATCAATTTGAGTCATTTAAAACGAATGAAAGATTTTTACTCTCTCTTTCATCAACTTATTTTTAAGGAAGAATACCCATAATCCACCATTTTAAAGCTAATTCTTTTGTTGGATTACTTGGGTTGTTCGCTGTATACAATAGTCGTAGCTGGAACTATGCGACAAAAAGCAAATAGTTCCAGCACCGATTGATGAATACCCAGAACAACCAAAGTAATCTAATGAAAGAAAGTTTTAATGACAGGTTATGGGTATTCTACCTTAATGTCACATATTCATTTATTGTTTTCCAGAGATCTCAACTTGCCACTTGCAGAAGCCTACAGGTTACAAATAGAATGCTTGAACACTTGGAAAGTATGCCTGTGTTATGGGTTTACTGACACTGTTTATCTGTAAGTTATAATTTTTTCTCTTTTATTGCCTGTACACTCTCCCCAAAACGTTAACTTCATCCTCTGTAAATACTGATATTTTAACTATCTGCTACAAAAATTGTTAGAAACAAGTGTTGCAAATAAATGAACTGCTTCTAATGAACCATTAAACAAGTAACAAGTCGTATGGAAGGCTCCTTCTGGTACTTCCTCTATGACTAGCAACCTGTATTAAGTTACAATTGGTCTTACTTAGCTATGATGATGTCTTCTTTAAGACAGTCCTTTAAAGGTGCTTGTTCACAGATAGGAGGAAATTTGGACATAAACATATTCTTTCTTTTAAACTGTTTAAAACCTGTACTGTTGTATGGGATATACTGAAAAACAGCCATTGGAAGTAAAATAAGTTTGTATCTGAGTATTTACAGCCTGTATTCAAAGAATGAAAATGTTCTCAGATCCAAAATTGAAACCAATCGATACTGTTTATACAATCTTAGATATGTTGACACATTCTGAATCAATTTTGCATTCAAGTGCTATACAATATAAAACGTTATACCTCAATACCATTATTGTCATGTTTTATTGACATTTTAATTGGAATTGCTAATTGTATCATGTTTGAACAAACAAGATGAAATGTAAGCCTGAAGGGGATTGGTAGCGTACTGTTTTTTTATGTGTTTTCTTCATATAGGGACCTTTACAACGTAATAGTCGATGAACTGAGGACTGGTCCGAAAATCACAGAGGATGATTCGCTTGCAGAGACAAAGCTTACAGCTCTCATCGGAGCACTTGAAGCTGTCCTCTGTGTGGCATCTGTGGAGAGAAGGCTTAAAGGTTTTAAACAGGCGTAAGTTTGAACAGTTTTCCACATGGAATCAATGTGTTATGTTTTTGATGGGTCCGCAGTTGTGGGTTAGCTTTGTTGCTTTATTTCTGCTTTAAGTGTTAATAAATGTGGTATATCTTCATGCATCAGTACATGTTTGATGAGATTGTGATCTTCTCTTTGTAATGTATAGTAAATATCCTAGTTCTGAGTAATCTCCAGTGCTATTGTGTTGGACCTCTGTGGTTCAGTTGTAAGAATACTGAATTACAAATTGTAAGGTCCTTTTCCACATTGGTTAAAAATTAATTTGTTAGTAAGAAAGAATCTCTCTTCTCCCCTCCCCTCTACAAAACAGCCTTGTATAGCAGAAATCTGATGATTCTACCAAGCCCATATTCTTCCTAGAACTTTCTCCATTTAGCCATGACATTTGATAATGATTATTCAAAATGATTAGTTTTCTGTGTTAATTTAGTCAAGATGGTAGCAGCATGGAAACTGAAAGGTCAGAGGATGTTCCCATAGCAACACTGAACTGGAGTCATGTGGCAGATCTGATTCAACCAATCAGAATCCTTCTTACAAATTGGCTAGCCAAAATTGCAACTACATATCATATGAGGGTAAAACTATCTTTAATTTTTATGCTATTTTGTCAAAGAGTAATGGATATTGTTTAGATCTATACTCATGCAATGCTTCTTTTCTTACCTCATTTCCTCAAGTAAGATAGAACTTGAAAAAATAAGTCAATAAGGAAGGTATAATTATTATGAAAATAGATATAATTGGTAATATCTAGCAGCACTGGTGGTTTCTGCATCATTGTCAAAAGTATATACCCAGTTGCTACAAGACAAGTTGATTTTTTTCACTTTGAATTCAGCCCTTTAAGATGAACTTATTGAAGTTATTTTTCCTTTTGTCACAATGGTTTCTAAACTTGTAAAAGTTAGTCAATACGGGATAAAGGGTAAAGTATTTCAGGTAGGTATTTCTGGCTTTGTTTTTAATGTGTCTCCCACAAAAAGCAAGAAACTTAATGCCCTAGTCTAGAACTGGTTTATTCCAGAACCATCAAAATATAACTGAAAATTCAACGCAACATTAAACCCAATATTGAAAGCAAAATTTATTCAGAGATTGTCGATTTATCTAGATATGTACAGTTTATATGCAGTAGATCTCAAAAGCATTAAGATTTTGGATAAACTACATTTTATATCACTGTATAAATACTTTCAAGAATTAAAATGCATAAAACTTTGCTTCCAGTGACTATTCCTCAGTGTGTATCATAACATTACATTGTTATGCAGTTTTAATTTTTTATTTTTTCTATACATGGGTTTTACATCACATCAATATTATTTCAGTTATTAAGCGATGCCCGACTCTTAATGATGGAGGAAGACCCCACACTCAACTGCCCATAAGGGCTGGTCAAGGCGGGTAGAACCATCGGCATTCTGTAAGTCAGTCGGGAGACTGCCTTTCATGAAAATCCATATTCCTCTCAGGATTTGAACCCATGCAGAGAGGGGCCATGTGATTTCAAGTTCTGTACTCTAACCACTAGGCCATGGAGGCCCCTGCAGTTTCAAAGAAATAAATTTTTAAACCTCTAAATTTCCTGACATCTGTGAACAAACACCTTTAGGATCAGTATCCATGTATTTTAAGTGTAACTTGCAACCAGCTGAGCTAGTGGTGCTCGAATAAGAATAGTGGTGCTCGAATAAGAATAAGGGAAACAAAATGTAGATCTTTTTGACACATTTTGGGGTTAATTAAGATGTTTTCTTGTTTTTGAATTTGATGTTTGAATGCCTCCATGGCTCATTGTTTAATAAGATTGAGTTAAGATTTATAGTAAATATAGTTTCTGAAGCTGTTAAAAGTTTTTTTTTTTGTGATTTCAGAAGTCAAGTTTACAAATACCATCAGCTTGTTTGAATTTCCTGATTACCTATTACAGTAGATGTCAAGCACAGGTACCAGTATACCTTTTAGAACTTTAAAGACATTCCTGTTGGTCTCTCTTTAAGTTTCATTTGCCAATCCTTGGCTGTTGACATGATGCATGCTTTGTTCACGCCTCATAAGGTTTCATTTAATAGATTTTAACTAAAATGAGCCAGTTTATGCAATGCTTGACCATATGCAAATGAAGGAGGTCAGGTGTCAAGTAGCAGAAGCAGAAACCTTTTAGTAAGGGGTTGCCATAAAGTAACAAAACAATTTATACTGAGATAGGTGTATCTTATGGCTTATTGTAACTAATGGTTGACAAACTACAACATAACACTGCCCTTTGACTCTTTCCTGCAATAAACTTAGAAATTCACACAGACGGCAGGAGAAATAGCTTATGCCAATGGTTTTCACAATGTTTTTTTCTAAATACGGGCTTTTGGATTTTTGACTTTGTTTGCTATTGCTCTCAATTTCATCTAACAAGAAAATCTCATGAGTAACACATTAATATGGCTGTTCAAGCTTGGTAGAACCGTAAGCGTTCTGTATGTCAGTCATGAAAACCTAAATGGTGTCACATGGGTTTGAATCAATGTGGAGAGGGGCCAAATGATTTCAAGTTCTGTACTCAAAATGGTAAACATTGAAGGCCCCTGTAGTTTCTTTTCTCCCGTTACATGGTGCAAAAGGTGACGTGAAAAGGGGTGACGTGAAAACTAAGTGATTCATGGTTACTTGACATGGATCTCCATCATTTGCATATGGTCAAGCGACGCATGAACTGGCCCATCAGGATGGAACAGGATAAACAGAATAATAGGTTAATGCTGGTAATGGGTTAAGTTTTTTTCGGGCTCGGCTGCGGCATTTATTTGATTTGCCTTCGGCTCACCCTATAAATTCCTACGCCTTGCCCGAAAAACCTAACCCATTAACGTCACTTACCTATTATTCTCTATTTATTTGCTGTTGCATTGTGCATTTAACATACATATAAGTGATAATGGGCTAAAAATTAATTGATGCTTTCTCAATTAACAGCTCTCAAGCAGTGAAATATTAGCAGTTTTAGAAGAAATGGAAGCAGTTTATAAGACCATCATTCAACCTTGGAATTCCCAGGGATTTGTCTCGCTGAGATCTGCCATTAGGTAAACCTATACGGTGAAGCCTCTTTTATCTAGACCCCGATTATCCGGATATTTCGCAATCCGAACGAACTTGTAACAGAACGGAATTATTTGACCAGTTTGTTGCAGAAGACTTTTGAAAACATTAAGACGAGCAATTTTTCCTTTTCCCACAATGTTTTCTGTCATATCAGAAGATAATTTTTGGAATTCATCATGTTTGGAAATGTCGTTTGCAAACTCTTTCAATTTGGGTTGGTCGACAATTTGGCGTTTGCTGAAGGGTTTAAGTATACATGTGCATATAGACCAATTATGTCTTAATGTTTATAAGAACATGCTCTGCTTCATTAGTCTGGATGATTCGGTAATCCGGACATTTTGTTGGGAACAGACGTGTTTGGATTAACGAGACATCACTGTATATGATAAGGTTAACCCATATTTTAAAAGATTCGATTATGAGCTCCTAGAAAAGTGGCATATTTTTTATATTTTTGAGACTTGTCATATAGTTAGAAGGGTACTACTAAAAGTAGCTATTGAAAACACCATTGATTCTGGTAGCATCAATTTTAATCCCATTACTTGGTGCAAAAGGAGACATGTGACCTCCTTCATTTGCATATGGTCAAGCGTCGCATAAACTGGCTGATTTGAGTTAAAATCTATTAAATGAAACTATACTTTTTGGTCAATCTACTGTTTCCAAAAACAAACAATTGATGGATGCTTACTTAATTCGAAGAAATGTTAGGTTTTACTCGGAACTATTTCCACTCTACCATATGCAGAGAATGCCATGTGACGTCATATGTAATGACGTCACACATGACATCACAATTTGTCTTGTGACTACTATCTCATGTTGTTTTACCCCGACTCAATTGTGAAATATAAAAAGTGTTTTCTCTGTTGTTTCGATAAAATTGGTTGTTCTAAAGGTTTGTTACGGAATAAACAGAATAATAGGTTAGTGACGTAAATGGGTTAAAAAAATTTTGGCTCGGCTTCGGTATTTATTGGATTTGCCTTCGGCTCACCCAATAAATTCCTATGTCTTGCCCGAAAAACCTAACCCATTGATGTCACTAACCTATTTTTCTCTATATTTTTAGGATGTACTGTTTATATGTAGTGTATCTCAAAAGCAGTGTCATGGCTTTTGATGACAATAAAGGTTAATTCACAGTTAAACAGCTGAAATAATTAAAAACGATTTTAATAGTACAGCTGTTATGAAGTTTTAGAGAGTTTTATTTCTAACTTCATAATTTTCTCACATCTGTCAATGAGCACCTTTAACCCTTTCCCAAACAATGACGACATTTGACGACTTTGTTGCAGACGACTTTAGAAAACATTGTGGGAGAATTTCTCCTTTTCCCACAATGTTTTCTGCTCTTTCTGAAGAATATTGTACAATTTCACCACATTTGGAAATACCATCTGCAAACTCTTTCAATTTGGGACAGTTGAAAATTTGTTGTTTGGGAAAGGGTTAATGGGTTCTTACTAAAATCATCTAAAGCTTTCAAACATGTTTCTTATCTGAATCACTGTCTTTTGTTGTTTGTAAGTGGGAAATATTAATTTATTTGTTTATCTTACAGTCAGCACTCGAACATTCTTCGAGGTAATGCGAAGAATATGGAAGAAATGAGTTGCCTTCCAGAGTATGGTCAATGTATGTTACAAGGCAAAGCCAATATAGCAGTCACAATGAACTCTTCTCCATTCAACTTTCTATGCTCTTATATCCATTTGGTGTACACATTATGCAAAGAACACAAAGGAATATTGACTCAGGTAAATACTTTTCCCTTTAAAGTTACTCTTCGGAAAACTAGGTTGTATGAGTAATTTCTACTTCACTAAAATAATGAAAATCAGTTCTACTGGTGATTTGCCCAGCAAGCATTCACATGTTTATAATTGGGGTTGTGTAACTGAAGGATTGTTTATATGGTTCTAATATGAATAAATGAATAGTTATTGAATTGAATAATGATCTCTCAGTGATAAGGCATTAAGAGAAAAAATTATTTAAGATCTACTCTGGCACAAATGTCGATGGTAAGGTTAAATATCTGTGCTTGACTCTTTGGCTCATATGTATTTCATTGAATATATTGTTAAATTTTATCATGGTAATATTGAGAGATTAAGTGAATCAAGTAAGATAACTATATCATTTATCATTTTCTATATCATTGTATATCCTTTTTGTAACCTAGGATACAAAGCAAGATCCTGAAGCAGTTACACTTCCCTCAGCTATTCTGCAATGTGAACACCTCTTGTTGTATCTGAAGAAAGTTGCCCAGGGGAATACAAGTCATCTACAGTCAAATTACTTCACCAAGTTTGAATACCACCTGCAGTACTACTTCCTAAAGCTTGCGATGCTACCTGTGAGTATATGTTCTGATTATTGTTTTCATCAGTTTTATAGCTTAGATCTGTTTTGAATAAGTAACATTTAAATATTTAGATATTTCAACATATTGTCGCAATGTGGTCAAAGCAGACATAAACTATCTTGGGATGACCTTGTTAAGCAAGACGGAGCATCTCTCAGACTGGATAGTACCAATGCACAGGATCACCAGACATGGAGAGGAAAGTCAGGCCCTCAACCAGACAAGCAGGCCTCATCCTTGCCAATGGAATAATAAATGGACTGTTAAATCTAAAATGTATGATGATGATGAAATATCAGTTGAATGCATCATATTCTCATAATAGATTATAGATTACAAGTTGCCCCTCTACGCATTGGTTCAAATCCCGTAATGGAATTTGTATTTTAATTGGAGGCAGCCTTCGGACTGATTTCAGAATACAGATGGTTCAAGCCAAAATGACCTGCCCTTATTGGCAGTTTATTTTTGAAGCTTTCTCGATTCCTTTGAGTCAAGCGTAGCAACAAAACAGAAACAGTGTTGTCACAGTATAAAAAACTCATATAAATGAATGAATAAGTAGATGACAAATTAAATTGTCATAAACAGACTTTCATTATTTGTACAAAACTGTTTTTCATCTGAATATATTCAGACAAAAAAGAAGTCACCAGATACTAGAAAACATATATTGCATGGATTTATTAGCAGCAGTGTTAATTTTCTCTATTTTCTTTTACTTTAGGCCCATGAAGATGTACTGAAGACGTTAGATAAGAATATTTTACACTCTGTTGCGTTGTTTCAACTCACAGGTTTGTTGTATGGTGATGAACATCTGATACATGACCTCCTTTCAACTGTGGTATACCAACCAACATTCTGGCAGTGAGTACATGAATAAAGAATAGATGGTTGATGTCTTGAACTAGAAATCTTATCGGCTAGGTTTAGGAATAGTTTTCAGTGAGTCAGAGGTAAATCAAATGATAATCCAAAGTCCAGCCTAATGATAGTTCCTATTTGAAGACACAAACCATCTATTTTATTTATCTTGTGACCTATATAGATTGATATAAACAAATAAAAAATTAAGAAGAAGAAATGCAAAAAAGACCAAGCAAAACGAAAAATCATTACTGACAGGTGTGTACAGCAATCACATGATCTATTGGTGCATAACAAACATGCTATACAGCACCCTGTTATCTGTTAGTAAATTGGGCTAGTGACAGGATAAAGCATGTTACATGTATTATTTTATCCATTTACCTGTATTCCTGTTTGAGGATGAACCCATTTACTGAGCTGCTGATGAGGGCTCAGTCTGGGTAGAATCATCAACCTTTCATAAGTCAATCAAAGGCATACGCAGGAGTTGTTCATGGAAGTTGATTTCCAGTTCAGAAAATATTTTCTCCCTCAATTAAATATTTAATATCATGCTTTAGCAAATGATGCTACTTTCAATGTATTCATCATTACTGTTAGACCAGATATTGTTACCAATTTTCAGTTTTCATGAAATAAGCATGCGACGCTGTATACTTCAATCATTTGCAGATGACCAAGATGGCATGAAAATAATAGAATACCTTATGCTTTTGAGGAAAACTTTTGTATTAAACGGACAGAATGCTCATTTGGATCAACCTTTCCTTTTGTGACAGTGATTTTTAAAGACTCATTGCAAAAATATTGAAGGCAAGTATAACGGAATAGGGTGATAACCCTTATAGCACTGGAACAGACTTCATGCTTATGCAAACAGATTAGATCCATGCCAATTTACTTGGCAGCTGGCCTGTGATCTAACCTGTTTGCTGCTCTGAGTATCTTCCTCATGAAAATTATGCAGATATTAAAGGTTTCGAAAAGCAGATGACACATAAATCTATTAATAGAAAATTACCCAGCATTCTAAGGTTAATTATGAAAGCCCTATGCATTTCAGATGTACCCCTGATGAGAAAGCCTCTGTCCATATCAGTAACCTGTCCTTGTCTGAGAGTATACCGACCCAGATCAAGTCGGCCACAGAGCAGGAGATAGGATTTAAGCAAGAAGACCTAGAGAAAGAGGCATTGGCTAACCTGTTAAACATCCGCAGTACATACCTGGCAGCCTTACAGCATTTTCAGAAGCCCTTATTACAGTCCAGGTGTGGTATTGTGAATCATTTACTGTCTTCCTAAGTGGTTGGTGTGACATGCAGCGGGTAGTATCCAAAACCATGTATATGGGAAAAATTAATATAATAAACTTCACAGTCCATTTGCATCATTAGAACAAAGGCTAGAATTGCTCGTTATGAAGGAACTCGTTTGCCACATTGTTTTTGAGAGTAGCACGTTGGTGTAATTTGCAGCAAATGATAATCAAAAACCTGAATATGGATAAATAGATACAAAAAACCTTCATATTGGATCATAAAATTGAACATCATTAGAACAAGCTATATTTCATTGTGAAGGAACTCATTTGCCTCATTGTTTTTGAAAGAGCTTTGCTCCTAAAGTTCTTTAGGTCTGCATAAAGGAGATAGCTGGTAGTAGTGAATTACAGTTTGATTGTTCTTGTGTTAACAAGCAGCTCCCTGAATATACAATGTTTGTCTTAATCTCACGATGTATGAAGAGAAAATATTTTTATCAAACATATTTTATTTCCTTTTAAAGGATGGAATTCTTCAAAATAACTATAATGATACACTCAAGTTTTTATCTGTAGTATGGAAGATTACTGGGACTTCAAAAAGTTATGGAGGACTAACCTTGAATGAAAAGACTGCTCAAGGGGAGAGATAGAGGATATCTAAATGATAAATGCTTCTTGTTTGTTTTCGACAGGCACCATTTCATGAGGAATGTGGATAGTGTCAACTCTTGCTTCACGTCGAATATCAATGAGAGCTTAATGCCTAAAGACTGGATGTACATGCCCTTGATAGAGCTTTATAATGAGTATTCCAGCGTGTAAGTGCTTTACTTTTCTTTATTGTACATTACATTAAACAGTAATACTTCACTTAGACGAATCTGCAGCAGAAGGTGAAACAAACACTGACATACTGGTAATCAGAAGTTGCTTGAAACCAGTAATTACTCCGTTTTTGTCACCATGGCTTCCAACCAATATGATAAAAAAAGTGATAGTTTTCACTCTTTTGAAAATGTGAAAAGTATCTCAAAAAAGCAAAAGCAGACACAAAATTACAGGAGAAAAATAGAATGTCTTTTTGGTTATGGTTAGAAACAATAATTTACTAATTAGGAGTTATATGTCTTTTTTTCATGGTATTTTCTTTTTCTTTTTTAGTTTTAAAGACATCTGCTCCAAATTAATTTAAGTTAGCGATTTTCAAGTAAGGGACTAAAGATGTTACATTATCACACTTACTAAAGGTGCTCGATTCAAGTTTGTGGAACACGTTGACATGTGTGCTACATGTATAAGGATATATCTAATTTGTATTTTCATTTTGAGAACAAGAAGAAACCATTGTGACCAAAGGAGAAATTGGTTGTTGCGATCAATTTCGTCTTTTTTTCACAGTACATGTAGTTTTATTAGTTTCTTCTGAAACAGCTGCATAAAAATGAGTATTCAAGGAATCAGTTAAATTGTTATTTATTTATTTTGTTTTTCACAGACGAAGTGAGGTTCAGAATGTCCTATCTACCACTCAGGTGGTAATGGTTAGTTCGGTGTTACAGTGGATATATCTACTGGAGACCTACAGACCTGTAGTAATGAACAGTATCTCAATCACCATGAAAATAACAAGGATCATGTGTACATTTCTCACAGGTAATTACTTCTGATTTGAACTTCATGCATAATTGATCAACCATATATTTACAGTGAAGCCTCGTTTATCCGGACCCCGATTATCCGGATGTCTCGCAATCTGAACAAAATTGTAAGGGAATAGAATTATTTGACCAGTTTGTTGCAGACGACTTTTGAAAACATTGTGGGTAAAGCGGAAATTGCTCGTGACGAGCAGTTTCTCCTTTTCCCACAATGTTTTCTGCTATATCAGAAGATTATTTTTGAATTTCATCACGTTTTGAAATGTCGTCTGCAAACTCTTTCAATTTGGGACTGTCGACAATTTGGCGTTTGCTAAAGGGTTATAAGTATACACATGCATACAGACTGTTTATGTCTTAATGTGTATAAAAACATTCTCTGCTTCATTAGTCCAGATGATTCGGTAATCCGGACATTTTGTTGGGAACGGATGTGTTTGGATTAACTAGACATCACTGTATATAAAAGTTGAGCTCTGATGCAAATTGAAAGAAGCTGTAGGAGATGACTTTAATTTAAAAAAATAAAATAATTCAAATTCTTTGTGAATGAGCAATAGTCAGGTTTGCCAGAAATTGGTCAAACAAGGAATTACTTTTTCAAAATGGCTTATCAATTATTCCTCTGTAAGTGCATCAAAGTAAGTCATTGTGAAGCAAAAGTTTGAAGGGTATTTTATGTCTGTCGTGTGTGCGTGCGTGCGTGCGTCATCAACAATTTCAGCGTTTACACTCTAGAAGCCACATTTTTGGCCCATTCTTCCTGATACTTGCTCAGGATGTTTACCTTGATGATATCTCGATCGAGTTCGATCATGGGTGGGGTGGGGTCAAAAAGTAGGTCAGTAGGTCAAATCTTAGTAAAATCTTGTTTACACTCTAGAAGCCACATTTTCTGCCTAATCTTGATCAAACTTGCTCAGGATAATAACCTTGATGATATCTCAATAGAGTTTGATCATGGTTGGTGCGGGGTCAAAAAGTAGGTCACTAGGTCAAATCTTTGAAAAATCTTGTTTACACTCTAGAAGTCACATTTTCTGACCAATCTTGATAAAACTTTCTCAGACTGTTAACCTTGATGGTATCTTGATCGACTTTGAACATGGGTAGTGTGGGGTCAAAAAGTAGGTCACTAGACCAAATCTTTGAAACACCTTGTTTACAGTCTAGAAGCAATGAAAGCTACATTTTCAGCCCAATTTGATCAAACTTGCTCAAAATGATCAACCTGTTATATCTCAACCAAGTCAGTTTATGAGTAACTTGGGGTCAAAAGTAGATCACTGTCAAATTTAGACAAATCTTGTCCATTACTCATGTGTAACATTGTTGTAACCAACACTTTACAAGTGTCAGGTGAGCGACCCAGGACCCTCAGGGTCCTCTTGTATTTAAAAAGGTTTTTTAGAAAATGGTTAGTATATAAGTCCTAATCTAGTTTTAGGAAAGACAGCTGTAAACATTTGTTTAAACACATACTCTCATGGAATTTTCTGAATGATCCAAATGCAGATAACAATTGATGATGTTTAAAGACATATGTTCTTTGTGATGTTGACAAGAAACAATTCTGACAAAAGATTTCTTTTTGTCACAATTGTTACTTAGTTTATCTACTACAAGTGCAGTTTTAACTTATGTATTTAACATGAGCTATGAAGTCAGTTCTTACAACTCATTTTAATCTCTCTCAATTCTGTCAACTTGATGAATAACCAATATTTGCACCTGATGTGGATGAATGAAAGGTCTCAAACGGTTCAGGACTCTCATAGGAATTGAACCCACTACCCTTGTATCCAGAGGCTGACAATCTTCCCTTTGACCATTGTCCTCCACTTCTTGTGCTCTAAAGTTCATATGTATAAAGATATTGGTCGAAGAATATTTTAGCTCTTTTATTCAGTATATCATTGTTGTTGTTTTTTTCTGTTCCAGGGAATGACATGTTTCTAGATCGACGTGTGTACTGTTTCCTGGCTGGCTTGTTGAGACAGTATTGTAAACCAAACCTCCTGGATAAGATTGACTTTACACAGACTATTCCAGGACTCTCTTCCTTTTATGATATGTAGGCTATCTTACTTATATTTAAGCCCAATCATTCTATGGCATTACAAATAACATAAAGAGTGGTGTATCGTGTTTGAAAACGCCCACTTTGAGTTATCCCTTTTTTAAACAATCCTAGGATTTTAAGAATGTGTTGCTTAAGACAAAGCAAAGTTGTGGCAAAGTAGGATGAATGTGTTAAGGACACTGACTTTGACAATTCAAAGAGATTGGCATAATAGATGAAGGCATTTAAAGTATTCAGTGAAATGTACTGTTTTACTCCTTAACGCTTTCTTAATCAAGAGTACCTGCTCTGTGACAATGTATGTATACATGTAAAAACTCATTACTCCACAAAACCTTGTTTTAACACATATTCTGCCAAAGACTTAAGACACCACTGTGACAAAAGGATATCTTGATCCTAAAAATAATTTATTCTTTTGTCATACTGTTTTCTATCCAATATCAGGTAGGTAGAGGCAATGGGATAAATGAAATCTCTCCATTTGTAGGTATATTTCCCTGTTACAAGAGTATGAAGCTGTGTCATTTGGAGACTGGTTGTTTGGTTGTTACATCTTTATACCCTTACAACAGAGACACAGTCTACAGTATAGGAAAGCAATATGGACAGAGTATACTGGGATTCTCAGAATTCTGGGGGTACCACCCAGTAAGGTGGGTGTTTATGGGTGTTGGCTGGTTGGGTTAGTTTTAAGGTGTTGTCGACAGTATTAAGGTTATACATGTATCAAAAAAGTCAGCAAATACACTTTGGTTTTCTCTGAAAGCCACTGACTGCTTTTCCACATGATAACAATGTTGCAGTGTTGAGATGGGTATTTTTGTGTTTTTCTAACTCTTTACAATACGGGAAACCATAACTTTAAAATGACTCCTGAATGAAAATATTTGTGCAGCTAATTACTGTGAAATGTAAATTTGATAGTTATTGTCAAAATTGAATCAAGAGCAAAAAAAAAACCCTGTTCAAAAGCATGCCCTTAAACCTTTGGTGAAGCAACCCTTGTGAAGATCTTTATGGTGAAAGTCACTTGCCTATAAATTTTTATAAGAAAATAGGGCACATGTAAGTATTGCATCTCAAAAAGACTGATTTATCATTTTATGTGATTTTGGCCAGGTAACTGTTCCTTTCTCCTAAATCAAACTTAGTGGCTTGATGTACATTCTCTCCGATTTTTGTCAAGGTGATTTAATGCGCCTGTAACAGAAAACTTCAGAAACAAATTTGAGAAATTGATCCAAATTTGATATGCTTTCTCAGAGACATAGATAACAGAGATTGGCAACTCCGGAATTATCGCCAAACTCTCGCGTGCCGCGAGGTTCTGCGAGATAAGGAAAGTGCGTACCTGTTTATCCGTTGCCGCGGGAGATGTCAAGCGAAATTGATACTTCTTTATTACAGTAAAATAGCTATGTTTTGGTTATCTGATTGGTTATCTGAAACAACTTCTGGACATTTTGTTTTATTTTCATTTTATTAAATTGATTTTATGTTAAAAACAAAAGAAAAAGTTCCAGTAGGCCTTCTTTTTCAATGACAGGCTTGATTACCATGCAATTCAGAATTGTACTTATAACGACAATGTCTTTCAAGCAAAGGTTTGAATAATATTTTGTAATAAATCAAGTGACTCTATTTAGTTGCAGTTAATAACCAAAGCATGAACTTTCCACTAAGACCAAATCCTCCCTATTTTGTTTTCGGGTTCTTTAGGTCATTAAATTTGAATGAGGTGTCAGAGAGTGGACACAGGGTTAGCGCCACACACTTCTTGTGTAATCGCCCTAGCATCAAAAGGTTTTATGACATCAAACTACATATTTTATGGGGTGGCAATTTACAATCATAGCCTGTATTGTCCACTACCGTGATTGACTCTATCACCCTTCGTTCTTCAAATGACACATTTCACTTGACATATTTGCAAGCGATCGGAATTAAGAAGAAGTATGACGAAAAAGGAAATATCGTGGTGATTCTGATTAAGAAGATCTATCCATTCTCTTTTGTCCATTATTTGAATGGATTTTCTTCTTCTTATATAGGAATATCACTTTGCAAATACGGGAAACTAAAAAACTTAGTCAGCATTTAATACGGGATCAATTCAAACTCATTCAGACGTTTTCAGTAATAACACGTTTGATAAAATCCAAGTCACACAATTTAAGTTTTAATTGATGCAAAAATGAAAGATTTTGATTGAAAATAAAATGGCTGAAATCATGATTATGCTTGTGTGGTAAAGCAAACCTGGTATAACTTCGTTATAAACACGACAGTCACCATAAAAATGCGGGTAACCATAAACAAAAATAACACTTCAGGAAAATGTCAAGTATGATATGATCCAGTGCATAGTCTTTAAATTTTACTTGCTACAACTTTTGAAATTTTTGGTTGGAAATCGAGATGGCTTAACTCATTAAGGTGGTAAATGGGGAATATTGAGTACGCAATAACTTCTAAATGACAAAGAATATCAGACTGAAAATTTGGAAATCGACAAAATCATATTATCCCAATAAAATGGACATGAATCAGAAATGTTTGAATAAACCTCCATTAAAACATTTTACTTTGTACAAGTATGAAATATTTTGGTTGAAAATAAAATGGCCGAAATCACAATCATGCTTGTGTGGTTAAGTAAGCCTGGTATAACTTCGTTATGGAAGCGAAGATTACTTTAAAAATGCGGGCAACCATAAAACAAGAATAACACTTCAGGAAAATGTCAAGTATGATATGATCCAGTGCATAGTTTTTTAGTTTTACTGTGCACAACTTTGTTAATTTTGGTTGGAAATCAAGATGGCTGAACTCATTAAGGTAGTAAATGGGATATATTTAGTACGCAATAACTTCTAAATGACAAAGAATATCAGACTGAAAATTTGGAAATCGACAAAATCATATTAACCCATTAAAATGGACATAAATTAGAAATGTTTGAATAAACCTCCATTAAAACATTTTACTTTGTACAAGTATGAAATATTTTGGTTGAAAATAAAATGGCCGAAATCATGATCATGCTTGTGTGGTTAAGTAAACCTGGCATAACTTCGTTATGGAAGCGAAGATTACTATAAAAATGCGGGCAACCATAAAACAAAAATGACACTTCAGGAAAATGTCAAGTATGATATGATCCAGTGCATAGTTTTTTAGTTTTACTGTGCACAACTTTGTTAATTTTTGCTTGTAAATCAATATGGTTAAACTCATTCGGGTCGTAAAAGGGACATATTCAGTACGGAATAATTTCTAAATGACAAGGAATATCAAACTGAAAATTTGGAAATGTAGACAAACAAACCCTTTCTTTAAAATGGACTTGAATTGGAAATGTTTGAAAAACCCTCCTTTGGAACAGTTTGAATCTAAAACTACTCAATTATCACGTTTATCGCACAAAACCACGAAATTGCGAATAATTCAATCAAGTTTGTCGCAGTTTGCCATGTTTATCTCTTTGATAATCGCTTGCTGATCGGTCTTGTTGGATGGAGAAACTTTCTAACAATAACAATATAGTGAATTCGGTAAGAAAATAATTTAATTATGACTTAGAACACGCTTAAATGTGTGTTGCCTATTTCGCGTTTAGTTGAAAATAGCGTCGATAGACAGATCTCGAAAGGTCTCGCTAAATAACGCGTCATGCGAGATATCGCAGAAACCGGCTATAGGTAAAGAAGGAGTTGCCAATCTCTGTTATCTATGTCTCTGGCTTTCTTTAGTAAATAGGGGTTTTTCCCAATTTTATTTTAGATACTTTGATCTGCTATTCCTTCGAATAATGACTGGGGTTATGCCCATTGACGATTTCATTTTATGGACAATTCTAAAAGTAATCTTTTTAATTTATTTCTTGTTTTGCAAGAATTTGTGAAAAACATTCTCATGTAAATTCCGTTTCAGTTATTGATACCAATTAACCAGTTTTTAGAGCCAGAGGAAACAAATGTGGAATTGCTCAGACTGTATTTCCAATCTCTGATTGGTTGTAAACTACGCTACAGCTGGTCCCCGGTCCTCTACTTGATGGCCATCCACCATGTCAATAGGTTCATGTACACGCAGGACGGTTCCCACAAAGAGCTTAAGAAGTCTATGATGTCTGCAATACTGAAGTCAAACAATGAGGTAAGTAAAGCCATTATGAATTCAGTTGCTGGTAGCGTTGGACATGTAAGTTCCCTCGGGGGCCTCGTGGTTGTAGTAGAGAACTTGAAATCACATGGCCCCTCTGGATTCAAATCTTAATGACAGCATTTTGATTTTCATGTCTACTGACTAATGTAGTGCCGATGGTTTTTCCCTGCATGACCAGCCCAGATGGGCAATTATGATTCCGGTCTTTCTCAATCATTATGAGTTGACATCTCAACATAACTGAAATAATGATGATGTGATGTTAAAAACATATAGATAAATAGAGTCAGTTTTCCCATTTAGAGGCTATTTAAGTTTCTGACATTTTGGTTTATCAATCCTTTCTTTTCACAAGGAATTCTTCCTTAAGTCCCATCTGGTTCTTAAACCATGGGCTGTATGTATGTAAATAAAGAAATTTGGTGAAGAAGGGGCTTACTGAAAAAGTTACTTTATGTGTTGTCTCGTTAGGAGGATATTCAATCTGTTGGTATTTAGATAATTTGTTTACCCACTGAATTTCTTGTCATGTCACAAGGGTCCCTTGTTCCTTAACTCTTCAGCTTTATATGTGTTTATGTGAGAATGTGCGAAGGAGAGGGTTACTGACGATAATACTATACATGTATGCATTAGTGTTGACAAATTGTTACACAGGGTTTACAGGTTAAGATTGGATGATGACTCTCCTTTTGATTTAATGAACACTTTTCCTTTTACAACAATATGTTCCAAGGTATCTTCAAGAGTCAAGTAAAATCAATGAACTGTTTATCTGAAATGGTAGCTTATCTATTTCACATTTCTTTCAGGAGTTGAAGCACCACATTCTATATTACAAAAGAGTGGACATTTCACAAGATTTAGGCATGGAATTCTACACGGAATTGCCACAAATCAGACAAAAGTTGGTAACATCTGTAACAAGTTCATGACAGTCTTTGGAGGAAAAGTCTTGACCATACTGAGTGTGGTCGTTCACAAGTGATACTTAGTTGCTGATAGTTAAGAAATGTTGATGAGACAAGAATTACTGACATCCTCAAAGTTGCAATAAGCAGTGTAATAGATATGAAGTTTTTATTGTTGACAAAACATCCAAATCTTTTCAGGTTTTGCTGAAATTATTTATTTTGATACACCCCCTTTTGGTAGAGGACTAACTACATCAGTGAAAAGAAGAATTATTGATTTTAAGTAATTAATCAAATTCATCATCTTGTCTTAACCCTTTTCCAAAAGCCAAGGGAGAAGAAATTGCTTGTTAAGAGGAATTCTTCTTTTTCCTGAATGTTTTCCAGAGTTGTCTGCAACAAACTGGTCAAATGTTGTTATTATTTGATAATGGGATAGAGGGTTCAATCTTTCATCATGAGTTAATTAATTGAAACTGAAAATGTCCTGAAATAGTTTGTTGCCTTCTATTGCCTTTCTTTGTGATAGAATGGATTCAGTCACAAATAACATAAATTTTGGCGAAATATGTGCTTAGAGAATGATTTCCAAAAAAAAATGTTGCATTCAAGGATTGATTATATATAAATTACAGTTGGAAAGACTCAAATTAATGTCATATTATTGTAAAAAAAAAAGTTTGTGTAATTAAAGATGTAATAGATTTAACCAAGTTATTGTTATTTTCTCCAATTTTGGTGGGGTCATGACTTGTGAAATGATTACAATGATCCCTTTTATAAAATTCCCGACGGCCTTTAACTGGATTTTCCTGTGTTTGAAAAAGTGTTTTCATACTAAAATTACTATTACTTAGAACTACTAAGAACTTAGACAAGTCATGATATTGATCTATTTTTGTGATCTGTGAACCTTTGATACATTTATGAACAATCAATATTGGTTCTTTTGGTTTAAACTTATTTGTTTAACATTTAATTGTAAAGAAAGCTTGAAGGTTATGAAATCCACTTTAATGGACCGGTGCCCACCCTGATTTAAGTGTTAGTCCCAGCACACTCCAATCTCTAAAAGGGATCAAACTCAGGACTTTCGGTAGAACAGATAATGCTCTACTGCAGCACCACTGTCTCCATTACCATAAGAATGGCACTAGCGATGCAACTGTAGCCAAGGTGAGAAAAACATGCAGCCAGACCGGGCTCAAACCAAGGAATGCTGCAAATTGTGCAGAAGCTCTACCAAGTAAGATACACTTTCAACTGTACCTTGTAAAACAATACCCCTACTACATACTCCCAACACAATTGAAATTTGTCCTGAAGTTCCCTGTGAACAGCATTCACTTGGGGAACTTATCTTGTGTATCTATCACAGTATGGTCCCTTATTTGGAGCCAATGTAACAATGTGTGAGAAACACATGCAGCCAGACCTGGACTTGAACCTGGGATCTCTGCAAACTGTGCAAGTATTTTACCAACTGAGCTATCCAGCCCGCTTACACATTCAACTTTATCATGTAAATCGAGACCCCTACTACATAATCCTTATGTATATTTTGAATGGTAATCAAACAACAAAATGAAATTGATCCTTAAATGGCACTCAGAAGTCTAAAGAAACATATTTTGTTTAACAAAATATCCCTTCACTGATAGTTTTCAAACCTAGTTGACACATCGCCTCATTTTGGTGTCTTGCAGCAGACGACTTTTAAACAGCATTGTGGCAAAAAGAAATTTCTTGTTGAAATGCTTTTTCAATCTATTCACATATCACAACAGCAGAACTAAGAGGTTGTTCACATGTTTACAAAGCTCTAAAGTCTTCTGCCTCAAGTTAAAAAGTGTCGTCTGCAGGTGGTAAAGAGTTAACTAGTTATGACGAACTTAGAGACATCTTCAATAGAATAGTTGAGAAACCATTTTGACAAAAGGATGAACAAACAATTTATCCATTTGTAATAATGGTTTCTCCCTAATATTGTAAAGAATACAAGTCTACAAGCATTAATATCTTATTTTGCCTTTGCTTTAAATTTGGACACGTTCCTAAATTCAAATAGATGTATAGGGGAATGGTAAGCATGGTAAGATATTGTTGGAGATTCATACAGCAACCATAATTTATTTGTTTAATTATGTGGGATTTTACATCTTATCAACATAATTTGACTTATGATGCAATGCCCGACTCATAAAGATGGAGGGGAAGACCCCATACTCAACTGCCCATTGGGACTGGTCAAGCCGGGAAGGACAATTGGCATTCTGTAAGACAGTTGAAACAAGCAACGATAATAATCCATTGGTCCGCTCGTCTTTTTATTGTATGTCATATTCCTTGACATGACACATATTACAGATACCCCATCTCACACCGCATACTCCATTACTATGACCTTGCCCTACAAGACTTTAAACTTGTGTTTCAACAGCTTGTCTCAGCAAGCTCAACTTGTTTATTGCAAAACCCTTAAGACAATTAGAATTACTTTTTAAATATCTATTTACAATAATTTATTACAAAATTTACAATCATCAATTACAAAATTTACAATCATCAAAACACAGACATTATATACAAACATGACATACAGTAATACTCATAAGGCGCCAGTAGATGTCTAGCATTAATAAAATGCCCCATTTAAAAAATATCAGAAAATCCAGTTCTAAGATTTCATCCTGAATATTCCAGACTCGCAAAAAGAAAAAGTAAAGACTTTTAATGACTTTTTCTCCTTTTATCTCAATATTTTCTAACAATACTGCAATCCTAGAGTAAGTATCTACAGAGAAATGGGTTGATACTTTAACTCTGATATCTAAACTCAGACATTCAGGGCGATTTATTAGGGATGACACTCCACATGGTAAAAAGTTGTGAGCCAATAATGTAGCATAACCAAAGCGTCAATTATTTGAACAGGATTGCTGTGTGTATAATGGTACTCCAGGGTTGCATCCAGAATGTGGGATTTCCCGCATATCTATACATTTTCCTGAACATTTCAAGTCCCCATTGAATATATTCCTGCATACATAATCCTGCAGTTTAACAAAAGACATATGAATGGATAAACTTTGAATGTTTTAGAGAGCTTAATCAGTTATTGCATTAAAAATTGATTTAGAAATGCACAACTTATTGAGACAGATAGTTTCCAGGCAACAAAGTATGCTTGTATGCCATTTGCACCGGTGTCCAGCATATTACACCATGAAGACGTAATCAATGATTTCATTGGTCAAAATACTGAAGATATTTTGGAAAACATAAACTTGACTGAATGGCATGAAGCATTGCTATAACTGAGTTTACACAATAAAAAAATCTCCCATTTTTTTCGTTAAGGGACAAGAGGATTGCCGTACGATTCTTCTTCCCAGACAAACACACACTACATGAATTATAAACTAAAAACGCAGAGAATGTTTTTCAATGATCAAATGGCAAAGAAGAAAAAGTCTCATGTTTTTTTTCTAAAAACAATTGCAAAAAAGATGTGTTAGTTCTGTATTAACACAGGTAAAAATATTGTGTGAACCACTGGATACACATTAATATAGATAGCAGAGTTCTTTGTATCCTTTAAAAAACTGGTCATGGTTGTTTTTGTGCATGCTTTTAAGCCACAGAACTGCATGACATATTGTCATGTTTTGTTCTTTTAAGATTTTATTAGGAAAACCACTCTGGTTTAATCACAGATTTCTTGAAAACATTGTGACATTAGGAGTATGTGCTCATAAGGAGGAATTTCTTATTTTGTCAAAATAGATGCAATGATTAAAGATGAATTAGGCTATCTTTCAACATCAACAAAAAGCCAATAAAATGATGCAACTTTCATGGGACTTGAAATGGTTTAACCACTTTACAATAGTTACCAAAACACAATGTTTAACTTGTTTTCCTAATTGCTTTCATACTGCTCCTAATTTGAACCTTGAATTACAGCAATAATCATGTATCACATTTCCATGATAACCCTTTTCCCCTAAAAATATAGCAAAAAGTTCATCTCAAATTTATTTAGCGCTTTCTAGGAAACAAGTAGTATGTACACTAAAAATGTAATATCATCTTTTTCTTTTACCGCTATTGTCGACTTTTATCAACAGCGCGGTTAACTGCCATTACATAGAATGTCAACAAAAGTCTACTATGACAGTCAACTAAGATGTCGACAAAAGTCTACAACAGCGGTGAAAGGGTAAAAAAGTAACCCCTTTTTGCCATTTTGTTGAAAAATACAATATCCAAGTGAGACGTCTTTTCCTTTTTAAGAAGGGCATACAATGATTTTCTTGGATAAGAGACTGTGAAGGGGACAGTTGTATCTCGGGAGATTTCTGCAGGTGCTGACTAGCAGGAAGATTGCCTGTAGTTGGTAGTGTTGATTATCTTTTTACCACACATGGCACAAATACCCTTCTTGTATGCACAGCCTGAAATATTCATTATAAAGTTGTTAACAATATATGGAAATGTTTCATTTAAACTTATGATGCCCATTCAAATACAGTAATATGACAGGCTAGCCTTAGATTGACTTAGACCAAGAGCTAAACCATCAAATGATACATGGAAAGAAGTTTCATGCATCAACTGACAGTGGAACCCACTGCTCTAATTAAATTAAAGTCTCAATGTCCAAACATGGCTAGATGTGTACAACATAAAAAATATATCTTGGTATCTAATCTAAAGAAACAAATATTGGCCGCAATGCCAGGTAAGTTTGATGTGTATTGGATATAGGCCTGCTTACAATAACGAACCAAAGAGGTGAGGCACTTAAAATTCAAATTAATGCAACGTAGTATTCTATTTGTAGGCATAATGTCTATCATCAGTTTGGCTCCATATTAAATATAAAGGTGGCAAACAGTTATTTCTTTTGTCACCAATGTTTTTAAGAAATTCTTGTATTGTCCCCTTAGGGGCAGAAAATGGAAATCATAAGTTAACTATCTACTGTCTAAGTTATCTGCTTCGGTTGGTTTGTTTGTTTGTATGGTGTTTAAACGCCATAGCAACAACTCTCCTGGATCCACCAATACTAGACTAGGGCTGTGAAGTGACTTGCCAAAGGTCACTCCTAGGGAACTGCTGTGGTTGCATTTGGATGTTAAAATATGGTAAAGATTTAGTCATCACTAGCAATGGAACGTTGATTACATTTACATATTTGAATAAACACTCATGGTATAATAAATTCAACACCTGAACTCATCTACAGCAGACAATTAATGAAACCATTGCACTTAAGAAGAAAGGAATTGCCCAAAACAAGCAATGGTTCCAACCAGATAGCCAATCAAGGGTTCAGAGCAAGAGTATAGTCAGTGCTCCATAAACATAAAAGTATTGCACTGTTTAACCCATTACCAAACAATAACGATATTTGACGAGATTGTTGAAGACGACTCTGGAAAACATTGTGGGAAAAGGAGAAAGTGCTCTTGATGAGTAATTCCTTCTTTTCCCACAATATTTTCTGCCCTTTCAGAAGATTGTCTTTCAATATCATCAGATTTTGGAATGTTGTCTGCAAACACTTTCAATTTGGGACAGTCGAAAATTTGGTGTTTGGTAAAGGGTTTAAAGGTTATACATACTTTGGCAGTAGTGAGATCCTTTTTGATGAACAGATGACTTGCAGATTTTACATTTCTGGAATTCTGTACTATAAGGTGAATACCTGAAAAAAAGGAAATCATAATTGTTTAACATGTGGTTTAGGGAAATTGTCCTGCCTAAAAATATGGTATTTCCATGGTGCTAAACTCAATGCATGAAATGAAATTGGGGATTCACTACAAGACTCCAGTGAGTCCTTCACAAAGGTAAAATACTTATTACATCCTTGCACTGAAACCTTGATATGTGGCTTTTGCCAAGACCAAATCTCCTTTACTTGTGATGAAATGACAGGACCATGGCACAGTAAAGCTGAAAGATGTTGCTGATGTAAGACCAAGCTCGTAACTGACATTACATGGACTTGACAAACTAGATATTACTCTGAAGGGAAGTAGACAACATGTACATTGGTTTGGGCATGGTGCTAGACCAAGCAGAATGATCAACAATGCATTCAACATGAACAAGAACGGAGGATGTCTTGTAGGAAGACAAAAATGGCATGGAAAGCAAAAATTGTGTTAAATTGCCAGTAGGGACTCCAAGAGGTTAACTCATGTGACAGGGCTGGGTAAAGCTTTGATTTGAGGTCTGACATGCTGGGAACGAAAATTGAACTGCAAAAAAGGTGTTCAAAAATATGTTATAAATTGTTCACTAAAAGCCCCTTCTTTCTTTTTATTGATTATATTACCATAAGCTATTTTCTTAATTAGAACCTTTAACAAAAAGGGTCATCTAAAGCACTTTTGGTAAGCATATCTTCATATCTATTTTGAATTAATTTGGTTTGGGATTTTATCTTCTCAAGTTCAAAGCAGAATAATTTTGAATCATCACAACCAATGATTGTCATCTACCGAAACTTTCACTTTGACAAGGTAAAAAGGAACATTTGTTTGTTTTCCATAAGATATAGAGTTATATTGTTATATAACCCTTAACTGTATAGAAAATAAACAAATGTTCCTTTTTACCTTATCGGATATTACCCGGTATGTAAAGTAAAACTTTGCATAAATTTGCTCCATTTTGTGTACATGTATAGGATAATATACAGTGATGTCTCGTTAATCCGAACATGTCCGTTCCCAACAAAAAGTCGGGATAAACGAATCGTCCGGACTGATGAAGCAGAGCATGTTCTTATACACATTAAGACATAAACGGTCTGTATGCACGTGTATACTTATAACCCTTTAGCAAATGGCAAATTGTTGACCGTCCCAAATTGAAAGAGTTTGCAGACAACATTTCAAAACGTGATGAAATTCAAAAATAATCTTCTGATATGGCAGAAAACATTGTGGGAAAAGGAGAAATTGCTCGTCTGCAACACACTGGTCAAATAATTCCATTCCCTTACAATTTCGTTCGGATTGCGAGACATCCGGATTATCGGGGTCCGGATAAACAAGGCTTCACTGTATACATGTATTAGTATGTTAGGAGAGAAGAGATTGGAGGAAACCAGGAGGGAAAGGGAGAAGGTGAGAAAGAGAGAGATAGAAAGAAAGAGGTATCATAATGACATAACATTATGTGGTAATCATTTTATTTTAAAGGCACATAAAAGGAGATAAGTACAAATAAATCACTGAAAAATATATGGAGTTCTTTTATTATGTTCATAAAAGTCATGAGAATTAATTTACTTATGCATTTAGACCCCATTAAAAAGACTTCTTTAACATAAGTTATTTTGTGCTTTAAATATAGTTGTCTCCAATCATGTATATCAACAACCTGTTTGTTTACTATTTCAAAATAATGAATTCTGATTGGTCGGTTCAAATATTTGTGTATCAACTGTCAAGGTCAGAGGTGAAGAATGAGGCAATATTATTAAACTTGCTAATCTTGGTTATTTCTGGTTGACTTTCATGTTCAAGTTTTGCTGATGGGTTTTTTTTGGTGAAAACTAATTAAATCTGATCAAAAGTTTACCAAATAAAATAGTTTGATATAGCATTTATCTCCTTTTATGTGTCTTTAAGAGAAATCATTACAAAAAGTCAATGAAATATTGACCCTGATTCATATGTTATTGAGTGCATTATGATAATGCAAGTGAAAGTGCGAAAAGTGTCTCCTTTATCAATGATGATATAAACTAGCATCTCAAGGCAAAAAGCTAAGTATTCACTTTTCGAGTATTTATTAATTGCATTTGTGAAGCATTAAAACCTGATAAGGGTTCATTTTCAAGTAATCAATTTTTACCATTTCGACTATTTTAATGGTGTACTATCAATGTCACATTGTGAGTATTCAACTTGATGACATTTTGTGACAGTGAGACATAAGAATATATTTCAGTCATAATTTCATGATTTAGCCATGCTATCTAATTGGTTAAACAGTAAACATGTCTACCTTGCGGTCTTTGATGTCAGAGCCTTGTTTTCATTAACTCTTCTCCCACCTCCTTCTGAAAAATGAAATAAATGATGAGAAAAGATACCCAGAGTAGAAAACAGGTTAGATCATGTGTCATTTACTTGGCGGCTGGCCTGGATCTAACCTGTTTGCATAAGCATGAATTCAGTCCCAGCACTACAAGGGTTAATAATCAAATTCATTTTAACCATTTGAGCCTTTCCCAAACAATAACTACATTTCACTACTTCGTTGCAGACGACTTTAGGAAATATTGTGGGAAAAGGAGAAATTGCTCGTAACGAAAAACTTCTCCTTTTCCAACAATGCTTTCTGCCCTATCAGAGATTATTTTCCAATTTTATCACCTTTTGAAATGTCGTCTGCAAACTCTTCCAATTAGGGACAGTCGAAAATTTGTCGTTTGGGAAAGGGTTGAAAAAGAATTTGTCACCAATACATTCATATACAGTCATTTTATTGGATAGCAAGCATGAGGTTTAAGAAACCTTTCATCCTTTTATAACATTTTGTTACTCATATAGTACCATCATCTCTTTTAAAGAATACAGTTTTCAATAAAAGCAGTGAAATGTGCTTTATCTCATTCTGCAACTTTTTTTAATGAAAATTCATGTTTTTATCATCTTCAACTTGTAAGATTCAGAAATCTGAAGGTTTTTATTTATTGGCAAAGTTTATTCAATTTACTTTTTCAATGAATGATTATTATAAAACAAATCTAGTGAGATAGTCCCTTTCAACAGACACACTAAAATATTCTCAAATTTCAGTTGGCTTTCACAGTTTGTAACAGGGTTCTACATTTCCTCAATTCCAACAGCCTGGGAGGGATAGTTTTCCAAGAGAAACAATAGGTTTTCATGCTGGCAGACCCTCAGGACTGACTGATATAATTTTCAGAAAGTTTATTGTATTTGTCTTTCCTAGTTTCTTTGCTTAAAAAAGTGTCCAAATGACCAGGGTTTGACACTATCTCCTATACCAAGGTGTTCCACAGGATCAGTAGCTTGTACAATCTATGGGTCCTTCACAACTTAAACTGGACCTTAGGATGCCAATTCTTATATTTTCTAAGATTAGGATTATGAATTTCCTCATTGGAGATAAACCAAATAAGTTATTGTGACAATATCCTTCCTTTAAAGAACTGTTAGCAAATTTCTGTAAAAAGGTTAGATTTCATATGAACTTTCCTAAATTTCTCGTGGTCACAAGGACCACCAAGGCTATGAAGTTACTGGTCCTACAGGCAAAGTAAGTGGTCAAGGACCTAAGGACTTGTATGAATACCTAACACTGATGACTGATGTATGTGTTTTCTTTTCAAAATGAATATGTTATAAAAATAAGAAAACATAAATGTCTATTAACAAGTGAATGATGAGTTTGTCTTAGCCAGGGACCAGCTTTGTTCGGATCAGTCTGTCTAGGTAGTTGCTGGTCCTGATGGCCAGTTAATCTATCAAGGGATTGTAGAATCCTGGTTTAATACATTGTAGAGTTACCTGTTGTATTTCTAGCCCCTGATTTCCACACATCTGGTGTTATAACTTTTCCAAGTTTTTTCTGACCTGAAATAATAGTAGATAAAATGCACTCTGTGTGTGGAAAAAGCCATCAACTATCCCAACACTTGAACAGTTTTCTTAAAATTTATCTTACTGTGTGGCTTGTTAGTTGGACGGATTGGGGGTTTAACACCGTTTCCAGGAGTATTTCAGTCATATTGAGAGTGACAGTGCACCTATCTATGCTCCTGATATTTCCTTGCCAGTACAGTTCAATAGTCTTTTCGAGCCACTGACTGCTTTCAAAAATAGATACAATAGATCAGTACCAATAGAGGAATAAATCTCTTCCTATTGATGTCATTATCATATGTGTTCTATATTGTGTCAACATATATATTGTGTGTCTTTCAGTTACATTGTCATACCTTGTCAAAATAATTTGAAGCAATTGGGAAATATTGAGAAAATTTTGCATCAGACAATATCTCCCGTAAAGTCCAACTTTCGAACCATTCATTTAATGGTGTCCACCAAGTCTTGCGATGAAATTTTTGTTGCACTGACATTTCTATTCTTACAGTAAAATTTATATCAAATGACATTATTCACAGTTATGATTTAATCCCTTTTTAATCAATCCATACACATGCAGTGAATTTTTTCTAAATTAAATCAATTAGTTTTTTTACCCAAACTTTAAAATCAATGTTTTTTTTCTTTTTTATAGAAAAATGATAAAAATGAATGAAATCAATGAGTTTTGGGGAAATTTTATGAGAATTTTAAGGCCAAAAATTATCACTGCACATGACATGTCGGTATTTCCAAATCCGATATCTACTTTGTAAGAACAGTTTTATTGACACTAGGTGATGAGTTTCTGCTCCCAATTAAACTTCCTGTGCGCATGCACACTGGAGTGTGAAAAGACTAATTTAGCGCTTTTTAATTAATTGATGCAATTATTTGGTGATATGTAAATTTATTTCACTAATCTTGTCTTATCAATTGACTTTGAATGGCAATTTGGGCTTTAAATCCAGAAATCGTGATTTGAAAGTTCACTTTTTTTATCCTTCGAATTTTCGACATTAAGATTGCCCCATCTGAAAATACAAGACATTCTTCACGTCATAACTAGCAAATAATGATGAAAACCAAGGCTTTTCAGCCTTATATGATACGGGCCCATAGGATTTTAATGTTGTATTAAACTGCAGTGTTAATTAAACTGTTGAAAAGATCGTCACCATTCGTCCAAATATATGGTATGTACGAATCCACTACTTGTAGTTTCTCACCCTCGAAAAGCGAACCTGAACTTCAGCTGTTTATTAGTCATTTTGTTTAAATAAGTTCTTATAATGATCAAACACGTAGAATATCATAACATGTAGATCTACTTACATTTTTCACACACCATGTTAAGGCTATAAAGTCTGATAGAGAAATATTGGGAAATATTGTTTACAAATTATTGCTGGTACTCGTGTAATCAAAGTGGGAACCAGTTTGATACGTATGTTTAAAACGCGGACTTGTCTAGTCCGAATGATCCAGACGTAGATAATTTCATTCTTCACACAGTTACAGCTTGGATCATCCGTGTTAGGACTTTGCTTGATCTTTAAAAAAAAACCTGTTAGATCTATGTTAGATTTTGAAAATGAAGGATATATGACTCAATCAATCGAACGTACAATCAACACATGAATTCTTTACAGGAAACAAACTTCATACAAAGACATTCTAAGCATGAGGTCCTTTCAACGCTTTTGAGATCTACCCAAGTAGATTAAAGAGATATATGATGTATTTCATTACTAAACTTTGCTTGCAAAAGATTGTTTAATAGTTATCATACATCAATACAACAAAACGTTTAATTATCAAATATTGTTTATCATGTACAACACACGGAATCAGGCTACCCTTAGTTTGGTATTGAACCGAACCAGAAAAGGTGTAGTGCGATTTGTAAGTTTAACATGATAAAGTGGTGGTTGCTATCAACCTTCTTCGAATTCTCTGTTGTAGATCCGATCTGCATCGAAAGGAACAATCCATTGAACACGGCCAAAATATCAGACACAATTCATACTAGTAATAGATTGAGATAATGATATATATGTATCTATCTATATCTAATAGAAAACGATTTTTTGCAGACTGCAACATCGGCAAACATCGCCATTTTAAGACAGCGGGGCAACGTGAAAGAATGTTCAATCCTCAACTGATTTTACCGAACGCAACACCCAGGACTTTTCCAGACGCTGATACCGCGGCTCTGGTTGTGATGGCGGACTTTTGGATGTAATTACTGGTATTCCAAGGAAAACTACGGGCAATGGAGATTGTCTGTTCAACGCAGTAGGCCTATCCATACGTTTGTGCGTGAATGAGACCATGAGTAACAGACTTCGATACCATACATGCGTCAACATATGTTGAGTAACCGCAAGACCTACACAGCGCACCAGATGGCTTCCCGCCTGAGCCATTTCTCCTGTATATATGAAGAAGCCTGCTTATCTTCTGCAAAGCCTGGAGCATTCTCAAGTTCATGGACCATTCTCGCATTGTCAGATGTCATCGGAAGGCCAGTCAGGATCCTATACCCTCATGCCAATGGACGCAATGATCGAGCCTTCAGTTCACTTCACACAACTTTCAGATTTGATGGACAAGCTGGCGAGGAGTTAGTGATCCTTTGGCACGGAATGGGACAAAATCCAGTAAAAGGAAGTTGGTATGAGTTCAACCACTTTAGCGGAGTAACCAATGTTCGCCTAACAACAAGCACCCCATCAAAGAACTCGAGTGGTATAGATTCGAGTAATTCTCCCATACTTGATGATTTGAAATCATGGCGTTTACCAAAGCGACAGAGAGTTTCTGCAGAGTCAACGGTTCTCGAAGAACTCCAGATCAGAAACTGCTACGATGTCCTGAGTGATTCAGACATTAAGGAGTTTGAGCACACTGAGGATATCACTGATACCGAAAATACAAATGACACATCCAAGGGTATCCGGTCTTCTGTATCCGATGAGGCAGCTGACAAGTCAAACGCGACCAACGTAGAGGAATCGCCGAACGTTATTGAGGGCCTATCAGAAAGCAGTGGTCATCTTCACATGAAAAAACTTACGCCAAACAGGTTTCTATCCAATGATGAGGTAATTAAAGCGATTTCAGAAGCAGATGCCATCGAGGATATTCCCCATGGAGAGAAATCGGATGTGTTCACAGTCATCAAAACCTCGAAGTCAAACAAACGACATGACTTTTACGGTGACTGTGGCGTATGGGAAAAGGGGACAACTGTTAATCAGTATTTCAGCTCAACGATAGAATTAAAAGTTCAAAACATTTTTAAAAAGGACAGAGTGTATTGTCTGAAAAAATTGGTCAACAAACAAACAATGTATAAAAAAAATATAGCCCCAACCAGAAAATGTGATCACCCTCCAAAGATATTACACAAAGTTAAAGGGGGACAATGACTATAGAAGACGAGTTTCGCTTATTATTGATTGTGCGGAAAACCTAGCTGAATTTAAGTCAAAATGTGTTTTGAAATACCTAGGAAAGAGGCAGGAAAACAACCATAGGCCACACGGAAACTCAACAAGCCAAGGGCGATATAAAAGGACCAATCCAAAAGTTATCAGACGAGCCGCACACTTAGTAGGGGGAAAACGGCGTCCCAAGTAGTGGCCGAAATGGCATTAAATACCAGCATGGAAACCCCCCAAAGTACAAGACAAGTACAGGACAGAATTCAATATGTAAGAAAATTAAACAAACGCGAGGAAAACGACTACATTTGAAACAAAAATACTTCCGACGACATTCTATCTCTATTAAACGAACTAAATGAAAACGACTTTTTACAAGAAATTTTCTTTTCAAAGGAGAAACACCCAGTTGTAATTTTATATACTGAAGAACAATTAAAACTTATGAAAAGTAACTGTTTAGGTGAAAATCGGAGTATCGTAGGAATCGACAGAACTTTTAATCTCGGGAAATTTTACCTTACAGCGATGTCCTTTAAATGTAATAGTGTTATACGTCGGAAAACAAAAGACAACCCCATTTTCTTGGGACCTCTGTGCTTGCATTGGGATGGCGAACAGAGTACCTACCAGAATTTTTTCAATCATATAAGAGCTAAATTAGGAAAAGATGATTTCGCGTTTGGAAGTGATGACGAAACAGCCCTTAGAAACTCTTTAATAATAAGTTTTCCTAATTTAAGATTCCTTCTTTGTACGAGACACCTTAACGAAAGCTTAAAGCATAATTTACAAAAGAATGGTATATGTTCCAGTGATAGACAAAAGGTGACTTCGATTATTTTTAACCATGAGGATGGACTCGTTTTCAGTAAAAGTGATACTTTGTTTGCTGAACGCGATGATTTATCTGCCTTTTTTTCAAAGTATCAACATTTTCTAGCGTATTACAATAAAATATTTTAGAGAAATATCAAAGAATGTGTTTACAAACCAATTAGACAAAATATTACCTCAACACTATGGACAAACAATAATGCAGAATCTGTCAACAATAGAATGAAACTTGAAACAAACCACAAAGTTTTGACCGCTCCTAAACGCATCGACAAATTATTTTGCATAGTACAAAATCAATTGACGGACCTTGGCCGTTCTCTGTATGGTAGTCGGAACTCTAAATTGTCAGAACGTGCCCAAAAGTATTTCACAGATGAGGACGTTTGGAGAACAAAAACAACTGACGAAAAGAAGAAATTTTTCGACAAATTACTCACTCGATCTCTGCCATCAGAAAACACAGTTTTTGTCAGATCCACTAACAAAGTTCTTCGACCCAGACAACCAAAGCAGAACGCTGGAAAGAAACCTTGTCAAAGAAGGAGAAGTGCGGCTAAACGAGCCACAAAAAATTTCTAAACTTTTCATGGTGTTTGAACCTAAACATATTCTTAAAACGTGATATCATGTATTTTATCAAATTATGTCCGTTATGTCTGGAATAAAAGCTTTTTCTCAATATCATAAGAAGCTCCAAAATCTTATTTTGCAAAATCCCGCTTACATGTTTCATCTAGAAACGATTTAAATTAGGTATGCTAATGGTTTTTTTTTATCTTAAAGTTGCCTGTTAATCGATGTAAAGAAGTTTTAAGTGCAGCTATTTCTAAGAACCATGCAGAAGGTGATTTATCCATGGTGACAGAATTGCAAAATTTTTAGCCAGATGTATAGCACTTATGACCAAAATAAGTTTGGCTGAATATATCTTTATTCCTGTTACAGTTGCCATGGAAACGGGAAGTTTTCTTTTTTGTCATTTATCAGCCCAAAATGGCAAAAAAAGAGGGATTTTTGGTCATTTTCACAATAAAAAAACATACATACACAATAAAAAAAGAGTTTATTTGTTAAATAACTTCTTCAGATTATCATATGGTAAAAAGAAATTTCAATACAAGTTGCTCCTCAACTTAATACTTTTTGACATATGTCAATTCAGGCTTCAACAGGTTTTGCATATTTGGGATTTTTAAGGATTTTTGGAAAATTGACACATTTCATCTCCAATTTTCTCTCAAGACCAACCTAGAACAGGGGGCTCATACTATTAAAACAGTAAAAGAATATCTCCTCTTACATAAACATAAAAGAAAACCGCGTGTTTTTTCTTCTTTTTTGAGAAATCTTGAAAAAGAATAGGTACCATAGCAACAAGAATGAAATTTGTCTTTCCATCTTAAAGATTTCAGATTTAAATAAAAGAAGCAGAACAAAACAATATAAAATGTGCATTTATAAGTCTAAATATGAATAAGATGAAATATTAAGACAAACATTGGTTGTCAACCATAAAACAGTCTTTTAAAGGGTTGCCAAGGAAACAAAAATATAAAAAAAATCACAAAAAACATCATATTTTGTCTCCAATTTCATCTTAAGACCAACCTAACACAATGGGCTCATTATATTAAAACACTGAATGGATATGTCCTTATACTTTAACAAGAGAGAAAAGTGTGTGTTTTCTCTTCTTTTTTGATAAATCTCAATAAGGAATTGGTCTCATAACAGCAAGAATAGAAATTGTCATTCCATCATTAATCATACCGATTTCATTCAAAAAAGCAAAACAAGGCAATACAAAGTGTGCATTTAAAAAGTTCAAATACCAAAAAGATAATTTGTGGAAATAAAAATTGGTTGTAGACTTAAAAAGACTGTTTAAAGGGTTGCTATGGAAACAAAAAATTGAACCCCTGATTTTTGGTCATTTTCACATTGAAAATACATACATAAAATGTAGGAAATAGATAAATTCACTATAACAGTTTCCAAGAATATCATTTTGTGGAAAGAAATTTCAATAAATGTTGCTGCTCTACTTGATACTTTTTTACTGAGGTCATTTCAAGATTAAACTGGTTTTGCATTTTTTTTTTTTTTTGGAAAATTGACATATTTCATTTTAGATTATCTCTCAAGACCAACATCATACAGAAAGCTGATATGATCAAAACAGTAAAAGGACATCTCCTCTATCAAAATCATGTAAAAAATCCGCGTGTTTTTTCTTCTTTGTTGAGATATCTCAACAAGGAATAAGTACCCTAGCAACAAGAATAGAAATAGTCATTCCACCTAAAATCATTCTATTTTAACTATAAAAGGCAACAAAATGCAATTTTTATTTGGTAAACAAACTTTTGATACCAAGAAGATGATACATGAATATATAAAATGGTTTACAACATGAGAAAATCATTTAAAATGTGTTGCTATGGAAACAAACAAAAAATGAAATAATTCAAAAATGGCATTTTCTTATCTTGATTTTTTTCTTGATGCACCTTACTTAGAAATGAAACACATATAAAGACACAAAAACATGTTTAAACTAAAAAATTAAGCAAATAGAGATGTGCGTTTCATATCTGACCACAACTCATAAGGAACAAGTAATGTAGAAAGCATCAAATGAAAAATTTGAGCGACTGTGATTCAATATTTTTCACTCCAGTAAAGCTATCTGGACTTTTCACAAAATGCATTTGAACTCTTTTAGATTGATTACTGGAAATATTGGAAATATTATAAAAAAAAAAAACCATCCCAAATTAGCATAATGAGAGAATACAGAATTTGGTAAAACTAACTTATTACTTAATAAAAGAAGATAAGCTTTGTTTAAGACTTGACATTGGTCATTTGAGCATTTCTTCCTTTTCTCATTGTACCTCTTATTCTACCATACCAGAGGAGGTGTTTTTGATTTAATTTTTCTAGCACAACAGGTTATATTTATTTCAATCTTCTAAAAGCAGAAGACCCAAGACACCATTGAAACAAATTATCTCATTAAGTCACAAAGTCTTCAAAATATGACACAAAAACTGCATGTTCAATACTTTAAAATTGTTGCAACTTCAAATTTGGACCAGTCAACCAATCTTCATGAAAGAACATTGAACTGTAAGAATTAAAAATCAGCTATCAGCGTATATAAGATAGACCATAACTACAGGGAACTTCTCATCAGTGCTGATTTCTGTAATAGATGTCTTCTTATGAGCATCATGGTTGGTCTGTCTTGTCTTTCACACAAGTTATTTCTGAATAAGATAAAAAAAAAAGGATGGGTAAATAAGTAAGTCAATATAAGACTAATAACATATTTCAGACTCAGTTAAAGTGAAGACATGTGCTGAATAATTTCAGAATGGAATGTAAAGTACATTGTGTAAATCAAAATAATCTATCATAGAAAATCAACCTCATGTAAATGGACTGCATGATTGTCTTCAAAACCAACTGAAAGAACTCAAATTTGGCTTTATTTGGCATGACTTTAGATATGAATTCAGAAATTCTTACACATTATTTCATACAACCATCATTGTTTAGTGGTTTGTTTGTTTGTTTGTTTATATATATAGAGAGAGAAAGATATTGTGTCAACAATTTTTCAGTCATGTTACAGCTCACCTGGATTCATTAGTATTAGGCTAGGGATCTAGCTAATGTTGGGCCTTAAACAAGGGATCCCCAAGTACTAACACCAGCACCTTAACCACTAAACCAATCAGGACCCTTATTATCAGGTGGTAACAAGAATTCATCAGGTTTTTGATGTTATGGATTATTCAATTTTTCAATATACTTCATAATTTAAAAACTTGAAATAAATACTCACCCATTGCACAAACAGTCATTCCTACTTAGTCTAGTTGACTTTAATATAAGGAACACCTTTCTGTCATCAAAGGAGGGTCTCACCATTGCTTGTAGATGATATGTTCATGGAGCCACTTGGGCACAACCCTAAAGAAATAAAAAACAAAAAACATAGTAAGTTACAATAAAACTCTACTGCATCTTATAAAGCAGATAAGTTCTTTTTTATACATAAACAAACAACTAGTGCATAGGTGTTTCCTTTAAAGATAGAATTAATGTGAAAAGGAATATTTGCTATAAGCCTCTTAAATTACCAAACCCTCTCCATATCTGTTAAAATCGTGGTAACGATATATTTGAATTCTCATGAGTGCTCGACTCTCGCCGAGTAATGGAATTGGGGATGGCTTTATTTATCTTGACCGGCCCTGATGGCTAAAGGTAAAATAAGGGGTCTTCCTCCATCAAATTGCATCAATGATGAGTCGGGTATCCCAATATAACTGAAAAACTGTTGATATAATGTTAAATCCAAATAAAATACGACAAACATGAATGAGGAAATCCTTAGTTTGACAATTTGGCTTAAGAATTAAGATATGAACATTATGGGAAATGATCTTGAAATATAATATATGGCATATTTAGTAGTATAAGACAGGTGAATAATTCTGAATATAACAACACAATATGAGCAAAATACTTTACATATTACTTTAAAAGGAAGCTTATTTTCATCTCAAACTAAGTTTCTTCTAATCCATTGACCATGTTTGTTTTTGTAACTGATAGGAACTGTGAAATGTCTTTCATAAAGACTTTTTTTAAGAAATGATCATTAGAAATGGAAAAAAACACTCTTAACAAAATTAAGCATGGTCAGTGAGTCCCTTTAATATAAGAGTATCACAAACTCATTATCCAAACAATTTTTTTGACATACAGTATGCAGAATTATTACCCCACCCATCACAAAGAAATTAAGATATTTCAATAACATAAGATAAAGAAATCAAGCCATTTAATAGAAAATCATTTAAAGCATTATCTTACCTTTCTCCATTGCAGCTGTCTTTTGGGATAATTAAGTCATTCACTTTTTGTGACAAGGAAAACAATCTGTCATATTGAGACTCCTTTCTTCAACTTTTCTATCAGTCTAAAGCACTATGAGATTGCACTATAAAATATTTCCTACACTTTGTAAACGTGAACAAAGCTGAAGCCCTTGTGTCATCTTTTTTATTCTCATCAATATCAAAAGGAGATTATTTTTTAAACAATACAGCCATTCAACAATGGGTCAACAACGTTTACACTGACAACAAACTTTAAAACCCGCCATTTTTGCTGTTGTTGTTGTTGTTGCTAAGGGAGTCATTTGTCAATAAATTGACAAATGAACAACTATCAATAAAAAGAGCAAAAGCAAGTGGTTTTGATTTTGATTTGTATGATTATTAAATAGAAGCAATTTTTAGATGATAATAACATTTAGTTTGAAGTACTAGAAAATGTTATTGGAAAAGTTTTGATATTGATTACTACCTCCCTTTTGGGGAAGTAATCCATGAAACCCCAGGTATACAGAGTTGCTTCCCTTGGAAATCAAATAAAATTGTTTTGTGTTAATTTACATCAAAATACAAAAAAAACACGCGGATTTTAGATTTGAAATAAACAGATGATTACCGTATGTACCCAATGAACCATATTATTTGATGAACGAGGTTGGTCTTGGGAGAAAAATCGAACTGAATTTTGCTATATAAACCCTTTTAAATTCACCAAAAAGCCATTTTTTTAAAACGCTTCCAGAATCCACCAAAATCAAATTTTTGAAGAAAAAATACTTGTTTGCTTATTTTTAGGCTGTTATCTATCCGAAAAACATAACTTTGTTAGATTTTGTGACATGCGATAAATCACTTTCTGCAGGTTTTGCATGGTTTTTAGGCGGAGTTGGACTTAAGAACTGTTCAACACCTGGTGTAAGCCCCGCGGTGTTCACACGTCGTTGCGTATGCAACGATACGGGCCCATAGGACTGACATTGCGGGGCTTAACATAATGTTTACAAGAGAAAATTGATGCAAGCCTCAAAGTCGCCCGCAAAAAAATTGATTTGTCTTCCTAAACAAAACCTCCAACATAACATTAAAAGAATAGAATAGAAATGTATTTATAATACATGCAAACACATCTCGTCATTCAAACTCATTAGAAAGAGCCTGTTACTCGGCTAATGAAAGCAATTGCTGAGGGAATAGCTGTCACAAAGTTTAAACATAGTTTTGTGGCTGACTGTTTCACCAAAAGAAGAAGAAATTAACCTGAAACGACTCATGATGAAAGACAATCAGATCTAGTCAACATATGTTGGAGGAGTGTTAGACAGGCGCTGTTTTTTAAGAGACTATTTCTTATAATCTTGCTGTCATGCTTTAATAAATTTCGTTCTTTTAATTGTTTTAAAGCTATTGAAACCAGAAACTTTTCAGACATTGTAACAAACCAAGATATATTTCTTGACTTGTGATTCTTATCTTTACCGTTTATCACTTTGACTTCTTCCAAATTTCACAATATTAATTTTGTGCAGGTGTTTTCAATTTGGAGAATTATCTTATTCCAATAGGATCAAATGGGTTAAGAAATATGCAACAGAAGAATTTAACCTGAAAACCCATATATAGAAATTGAGTATTTCTAAACTTTTATGAAAGTTGTCTGTTATTGTTTCCATTTTTGCCAACACAAAGTATGTATTGAAAACTGCTTGTTTAATGATATTGAATTAAGAAACCGATGTCACACAAACACATGATAATACTCTTGCAGCAGAAGCTAGAATCTATTAAGGAGGAAGAAGAAAATATTGTTCAATACAAGCACTTTCTGTGTCTCATTTGTAATGCATTGCAATTGTCGTCAGTTAAAGTTTACAAATTGGATTATTCCTATAACCTCATATACAAAAAAGCCTACACAATGTAAATGGTCATGGAAACTGTACCAGTGTTCATTTTGTTAAAATGTCTACCAACAATGATTAAACAGATAAACCTGAAACCTGTCATTTATATGACAGTTTGGAAAGTCATTGTTATGGAAGAAGAAATTCCTTACAATGAAGCACATTTCTCTCATTATTATTTACACTTGATACCATTTTCTTTTTTTAAAATACAATCAATTTAATCATAACCTTAGATGTACCTTATGATGAGTTTTGTTCTCAATATTGATATAGTACTAAGGAAAAGGTAAAAAATGTATGGCAAATTACTAAAGATAACTAATTAAATATGTCTTTTAACCCTTTCCCAAACGGCAAATTTTCGACTGTCCCAAATTGAAAGAGATTGCAGACGACATTTCAAAAAGTGATGAAATTGTAAAATATTCTTCAGATAGAGCAGAAAATATTGTTGGAAAACGAAAAATTGCTCTTAGCGAGCAATTTCTCCTTTTCCCGCAATATTTTTCAGCTTCATCTGCAACAAAGTGGTTAATTGTCGTCATTGTTTGGTAATGGGTTAAGAATGTTATTAATATATATTAACATGGTATAATATGGGGGGAAAAGGCAATAATCTTTAATTCTAAAGGACAACGAAAATAAATGCAGGCAGCAATCATAATTAAGATATGCAGACAATATTTTAATTGCATTATTGGTTAGTTGAAACAGAGACATAGATAACAGTTATCTATGTCTCTGGTTGAAACCATAGCAAAAGAAAAGCAATAAACAAACTGTCTACCTATTACTTATATGACTTCATTTCTTTGAGACAGCATTGATAGCACACTACAACTTTTATGTGAGTATTATCACCAATCAATCCAAGCCTTTTAGAATGTTTCATCAAGTAAAGTGATATGCACCAGCTTCGTACAGAAGACACATTTGCATTATTTTAAAACAAACATATAACAACTTTAAGAAAGAGCAGGACGTGGAACATTCTATGTTGACCTAATTAGTACTACACAAAGACCACATCTTCACATTTTACAGATGTTTTACTACTGTCATTTTTGAAACACAGACTTCGCATCACGTTTAGGCTTGTTGTTGATACTATCGAGCTAAGTGACTTGTACTTAAATGTACGGTCCGAACGTAAAATGGGACGAATGCAAGAAGATCGAAGCGTTTTTGGTAATTACATTTTTATTTTTATCAATAAAACCTAAAAATCACCTG